>APFE031488875.1:0-14886 GCA_000404065.3 Pinus taeda
AGACATCCAAGAGTTTTTTGGACACTCCTATAGCAATCTTGGAGTCCCATGTGATTTGGATTTTGGGGATATTTTTTTCTTTGGCAATGTGGAGCCCTATTTCTAGAGCAAAATATTCTGAAAAATTATTAGTTGTGTGTCCACAAGCTCTTGCATACAAGTGCATTACCCTTCTTGTTGCATCTCGCAAAAGGCCCCCATAGCCCGCAGCCCCTGGATTTCCTTTTGACGTTCTGTAGATAAAAATGACCTAGAGCTCCTGAATGAATAGGATATTTATATGTAGTAGATTAAGATCGAATATCGAAAACTAAATTCAAAGAAAACATATTAATGGTCTCCCAACAGGAGATTTCACCTTCAGTGCCCCAAACCCTTTCTCTAGTTCTTACTCAAATGGAATCATGGTCAAGATATTCTATGTAATGGACATTCAAATCCTCTCAGAGAAAGAAGTGAAAGAAATGACCTTGAGAACTGACAAAGGAACCAAGAAATAGTCAAGTAGAAGAACCAATACCTCGTTAAACAATAGGTATTAAGAAAAAAGAGAAGGTTTTAACTTTGTGATGAACAACCATGTACCAATTACAATGCATAGGTTTAGAGGGAAGATGCTTCATACATATGCAAAAGAATTAAAGATACTAATGACAATTCTTGTCAAATAGAGCACACATGAAAATACATTTTGTAGTGGACTTATTACCGCCCACATTAAGATTTGAGTAAGCAGCGAAATAACATAAGGCATGTCACCTCCTAATATCCTCTCATTTCAAGTTGGTCTGTGCCAACTAAAGAGGGATATTCATAACTGTTGCATCCGATATACATATTAAGTTTGAAAAAGTAAATCTCATGAACAAGTAGCCAAATTTTGTTATGTGTAAATCAATGCAAGTTTAGGATTGACGTAACAAACAGGTCTCTACCATTTAGGTCAACGGGTCAAATGTAAACTAGAAAAGTATTTAATTGATAATGGAGAAATACAAGATCAAATCATCATGACCATCATGCCAATGCTCTTTTAAGAGAAACCCTACAGTGATGTAAAGGGTTTGCTTCAAGCTTGTCTGTCACTTGAAACCAATTCAATAATAAAATATCTAACACTATGAGGCTTTTAGGTTTGTTACATAGCTCTGGTTCACAAGTATTTCACCATGCTTGGGTAGAAAACACCCGCAAAAACATATGAAGTCAATAAATCTAGTTAATTGGAAGGACAAGCACAATCAACACAGAAGAAAGGAGAGAAAATGAAGACCAATCATCTTTCTTCCAGTGACATCAAAGTTCAAAAGTTATTGCATGTGAAAAGAGATTATAAAAACTCTCAATATCCAACCACATTACATCTCCACTGCATTAAATAGATGCTTTTTCTTGTTGAAGGTTGCGCCCTCAAGGTGTTGATTTTGAGAATGCACACGGTGTTGAAATAGATGTCACATCCCAATGGTTAGCCCTCATTATTTTCGAACGATAGGCTAGCCAACGATTGATACATGGCATATGATTGGGTCTAAATGTCAATTGAAGTGCGTCTTCAGTTTTGTGTTAAAACAGTAAAAAATCCATGGATTGAACATGCACCCATTTGGGATAGATGTCATTTCTTGTGTGCCTACAATTAAGTGGACTATGCTTGATTGTAATAAACTGCGACCTGTGTTTCTAATTCACTCTATCCAAAATATGTTTACTTTGTTGCATCCATAGATATACACTAGAGTTAGGGATGTGTGTTGTAAGGGAACTGTCAAAGTAAAATGAAAATAAACATAAAATATTAAATAATAATGATGTGCCAATAAGGTTCTCAATCTTTAATTGTAACCTTCAACCTAATGTGTGTGTATACACATCTAACATAACATTAAACAGGGTATTGTAATTATCATTCAATCATCTATTTTATTCTTGTACTTTAAATTCTATATGTATACCATTCATCTATCTTCATGATTGATATTCTTTAATGAATGAAGATTGTTCATTGTATAGGTATTTCATTAGTATTAAGATCAACCACATTTCTTACTAGACATTTGGTCAAATTTTCTTGTCTAATATCAACAAAGGATTGAAAAAGCGTGGCAATTAGATTGTACACAGTTCAAGTGCTTGTAAGCAGTTTCCATGATTAAAGTTCTATGAAATACCAAGCTGATCAATTATCCAACAAACTGCTTGTTACCACTTGGGTTATCCCTATGTAAAGAGTCCCATTTGCATCAAGGGGGAGCATAAGGAAATTATAAAGAAAGCCACCCATTGTCATCTTGGTATCCTTGCCCCTCACTTCCAAGTGTGAGTGTGTGATTTCCCAACCTAAGGGGGTTTCCCTACCTTTGATTCTAATCCTAAGTTTGTCATTTAGTTTGAGTGAGAGTAGGGCAGATTAGATGTCGATCCTTTCTTAGAGCTATTGTATGATGATGAATTGTTTGAACATTTTTAGTCCAATGTTGATTGTTCAATTAGTTATTAATGGATTATGTATTGCGCATCAACCATATATCTTAGTCAAATGAAATTGTAGCATAATAAGGTATATAATCATTAACCTTTAATTCAATCCCACAATTAAAAAGGAAATGGTGGATCAAGTAACCCAAATTAACAATAAGGATTTTTTAGCAAGAAATGGTTTATATAACGGGTGTGACCGGTGCTATAGCCATAAAATATACCAATGCTAAGCAAGTATGAGAGAGTATTTTTCCCGAGTGTTGCTTTAGGTGCACAAGAAAAGCTAGGCGGCTAAATGGGTGGTTTCACGATTCATCTAGGGGAACATTGAATATACTTAAGGTACATGTAAGTAATGTCCATATGTAGTCTTGTCTAATGTGATATTATTCAAATGGGTACCAATAGGGGTAACTTGGAACTCCAACAAAGAAGGCTTTAAGCTCAATGAGTAACCTCCTAAAGTTATGGGGTTTCCTGTGTGAATGACTCCCAAGCAACAATTTTATTCACCTAATGACATGTATTATTGTTTTTCATATATGTCAGAACACGTCTTTAGCCTATATATCTAAGAGAATTTCTTAATAAAAAAGCGTGTCAAAACCATATACTTGTGCTCTTTGGCATAAACTGTCATCATAATTCATTCCATTGAGACACATAATTTACATGAAACAAATGATAGGTGAATGTCTCAATTAAATGCTCCAAGTGGCCCTTTAATCATTAGAATGTTTGCACATTTTACTTGACTAAAACCTTTCATAGAGATCCCATCACTCAGATTCATTTCATCTCGCTGAGCAAAAACACCACTCAACATAATATAGTAACCATTCAAATGGAAGTTGCAATTAAGGAGTTAAACTTTTAATCATCCTAAGCATGTGAATTAAATGTAATTAGAACATCCAATCCCATAAATAAAAATAAAAATGTATCGGTTGCTTAAGTTCAATAAAACAAGATTTAGAGTGATTGTTGTGTACTGCAACATTTGTTTTGATGCCAAATGATCTTTAGTTGCCTTCCAACCCCAAATATATTTAAAAAAATATCGTAAATGTTGCTCAAATCTCTTTACTCTGTGTGACAATGTCCTCGTTGATGTTTTCATATTAACTTCATAATTATAAACATTAAAATTGAATATTATAGGGTATACAAAACAAAACCAAATAAGTCACATTTATAGTAAATGTAAAACAAAATACTTTATTAAATAATAATAATTAAAAAACACTACATTAAATAATAATTAATTATGCTAAATCACAATTAATTAGTTTAGAATTAAATTAATTATATTAAATGACACACATTTCAAATTTCAGGAGGCTTTAAATGAACCTCGTCAAACATACTTGACTTTTACAAAAGATTTGTTTTCCCGCTGCATTCTGCGTTTCTTGAATCCTTCCTGCAGAGTTGAGTTGAGTTTTCTTGTTGTTCTTGAATTACAGATCGCTGTTTCTTGAATCCTGAATTACGGGTCGCTGTTTCTTGAATCCTGAATTACGGGTCGCTGTTTCTTGAATCCTGCACACTTTTCTTGTTCCTCAAGGCAGATTTGTGGCTTCAGCCTTCCACGATGACGCCCGGGAACCAAGATGAATCCCGGGCGACGAGAAGATGGGTTGCCATTGGAATTGTTATATTTGCCTGCCTTCTTATTTCTGTTGGTATTGTTATTCTCCGGAACAAGGTTCCAGATGCGGCCACAGGAGGAGCCATACCGGCTGGTATACATACCGCCTGCTCTAAAACATTCCACCCTCAGCTGTGCGTGTCTACGCTGGTCACATATCCAGGTGTTGATCAGCTGGTGGAACCCAAAGATTTTGTTCAAGCCACCATTGAAGCCACCATAGCTCAGGTTTTGCAATCGTACTCTCTAAAGGTTGCAGCCCATGTTTGGGGAGACGGAGACGGAGACGGAGGTGTGGCCCAGCAGGATTGCGTGGAGCTGCTCCGCGATACACTATATCATCTGAATGCCACGCTGCTCCACATGTCCGATTTGTCTGGTAAGAGACCGTCATTGCTCTTCATTGCCGATGTCAAAACTTGGCTCAGTGCCGCTCTGACAAACCAGGATACATGCCTCGAGGGTTTCCACTTCCAGAACTTGATTGGAGGCGGCAATGCGACTCTTCAATCCTCCTCCGCTGAGATTCTAAAAGAAATCAGAAAGTTCGCTCAATTGATCAGCAATTCCCTGTCCCTCTTCCAAACCCTTTTCAGCAACGCCGGCTTGGAAAATAAAGCTTTACCTGGTGAGCAGACGAATAAGTCTGCGGTTCCCCAAAACCCTCGACGGATGTTGCCAAGGAAGAATAACGCTGGTTTCAAGAAAGATGAGGGGAATAACGCTGGTCTGGAGCAGGAATTGAAGAAAGATGAGGGGAATAACTCTGGTCTGGAGCAGGAATTCAAGAAAGATGAGGGGCATAACGCTGGTCTGGATCAGGAATTCTATCAGCATTATGGGTTGTTGGATCGATATGACATGAAGGAATTCCCTCTGTGGTTATCGCCAACTGATCGTTTACTACTACTGCTTTCCCCTGCAGACTTGAGACCTGATGCTGTCGTAGCGCAGGATGGCAGTGGCAACTATGTAACAATAAGCGACGCTGTCAAGGAGGCACCCAAGCATTTGAGAAGTAGAAAATACATAATCTATGTCAAAGCTGGACTGTACCTTGAAACTGTCAAAATTTCTAAACGAAAAACCAACATAATGTTTGTTGGCGATGGCAAGGGAAAGACTGTTGTTGTCTCCAGCAAAAATGTGAAGGAGGGCTCTACTACTTTCAGTTCCGCTACCTTTGGTACTATTCCAAACCTTTCTGTCTGCATTATTTTTGTTTGTTTCATTGTTCAATCCAATTTCTTGAAATACCCTTTCTCTTTCTCTGTACCTGGTTAATTGAAATACCCTTTCTCTTTCTCTGTACCTGGTTAATTGAAATGGAGTTGTCTATAATGCGACTTTTTGGAGATTCCGGTGACGGAATCCGGCGGAAGAAATAAGGTTAAATCTTGATTTTTAGCAGTTAAAATGGATTTTTAACTGCATATTTGGATTCAGGGCCCTGGAAAACCCCTGGGAGCCATTGATTGTGCAGAAACTAGCTATCAAACCTGGGATTCCAATGAATTGCTGCCGGATTTTGACCGGAAAAATCTGCCGGAAAGGCTTTCAAAAAGTCGCGTTATAGACTACTGCAATTGAAATACCCTTTCTCTTTCTCTGTACCTGGTGAATTGGATTTTCAACATTGTTTCATGACATGTGTGTATGGAGCTGAGGCCAATTAATAATCACTGACCAGTGAATCGCTGCATTGCAGCTGTATCCGGTGCAGGATTTGTTGCACGTGACATGAGCTTTATGAACAGTGCAGGGCCTGACAAGCATCAAGCTGTGGCTCTACGGGTGGGGGCCGATTTTGCAGCGATTTATCGATGCAGTATTATTGGTTACCAAGACACACTTTATGTTCACTCTCTGAGGCAGTTTTACAGAGAATGTGACGTGTTCGGAACAGTGGACTTCATTTTTGGCAATGCAGCCGTGGTTTTACAGGAGTGTAACATTTATGCTCGACAAGGCATGCCCAATCAAGTGAATGTAATCACTGCCCAAGGAAGGAATCATCCTTATCAAAATACCGGCATCTCAATACATAATTGTATAGTTACAGCAACAAGTGATCTCACTCCCTGGATGGCATTCACTTCAACATACCTCGGAAGGCCTTGGAAATTATACTCTCGAACAGTTTACATGCAATCGTTTTTAGGCGACCTCATTCATCCCGCTGGCTGGTTGGAATGGTCGGGAGAATTTGCATTAGAAAGCTTATACTTTGGGGAATACAGGAATTCTGGGCCTGGTGCATTTCTAGATGGGCGCGTAACGTGGCCTGGTTATAGGGTGATTAAAACAGTTGAAGAAGCAAAAGAGTTCAGTGTGCCTATTTTTATCCCTGGTTCTGCAGTGGGATCCCATACATAGAAGGCCTACAAATTTGTTTTATTTTTTTATGGCAATAAGGATATCATATTTTAAATCCTTACTCTACTCTGAAATGCTGAAATGCAATGCTGCCATGCCAGGAGAGGAGACCAAAAAATCATGTACTCTGTACTCCCTCTCCTCTCATGTTAAAATGTAACCTAAATTTATAATCTCTCACATATTGTCTCTATGTTGTTTCATTTTTATATTCAAAAATTCAAAGTTTCCAAATTCTTGACTCTCATGTCTACCTCACAAACACTGGTTTCTCTAAACCTTGTTTGGATGATATTGTATGTAGACATTGTCACATGGTTGGTTTATAGTGTTTATGGCTCTAAAAGGATCACTCTGTTGTTATTTCGTTGTTGTGATAGTAAATTTTTTTTTGGTGATGTTCTATTCAACCCCAAGCTCATGAATGTATTTAATTCTAGGTTTTGGGATGTAATACACTGGGTCTGGGTTCTTGCATTATAATATCACCTTTTCTTCTTCAAATAAAGATATCACTGTTTTTTTCATGGAAACTAAAATGTGTATATATAGGTTTTTCAGCAACTCAAATGATTAACTTAATTTTATTAGTGCTCATATAAAATACAAAATTTTGGAATATTCAACAAACATGCCCAAGTTGTGGTCTATCTAGATGATATTACCTTATATACAATGAAGAGAAATAATCATTTGCATGATTTAAAGCATATCTTTCAAAGATGCAGAAGGTACGGAATTTCTCTAAACCCCAAGAAATCGGTTTTTTCCTCTTATTGAAGGTAAACTCCTTGGTTTTATTGTACCCAAACATGGAATTTTTATTGATCCAGAGAGAACTAAAACAATTTCCAAAATTCCATTACCGCATACGAAAAAGTCAATGCAATCTTTTCTTGGCCAAATCAATTTTGTTAAGAGATTTGTCCCCAAATTTTCTCAAATTGTCCTACCATTACAAACAATGATAAAAAAACATTCGATTTTCAAATTGGGTGATCATGAAAGAGAAACATTTAATGAAATCAAACAAGCTGTAATTGATGCCCCTTTTCTATCAACTCCCAATTTTTTCTAATCAGTTTATTTTATATACTTTTTCCTCTGAATTATCATATGCAACAGTCTTAACACAACCAAATCGAAGCTCCCATTTTTTTTAATTTTTATTTTGTCCTCACCTCAAATTTTCAAGGAGCTAAATTAAATTTTTAAGGAGTAGAAAAGACATCCTTTGCAGTTTACAAAGCTATCAAATATTTTAGACCCCTTTTTCTAAAAACTCATGTTAAAGTTATTGTTCCTTTCTTAGCAATCACGAAATTACTTATTCAAAAGGAGTTAGGAGAAGAAAGGGCTAACTGGGTTACTGCATTACAAGAATATGATCTAGAAATCGAACCCGCTAAAATTGTAAGAGGTCAAGGTTTTTGCAAGTTAGTCACAGGAATGAATGATACATCAATAGATGAAGTAACAGGTAATATTGAACAAATCACAGAGGTACTCCCTGTTAATACTCAGTCTCCATATGCTGACTTAATATTTTATTGTTAAAGGTTATGCTCCACTTGAACTAGATGTTAAGAAAAAGGGAGCCTTGAGATCGAAAACCAATCAATATCAACTCATCAATGATGTGTTATTTAGGAAAAATTATGATTATTTCGTACCGCTTCTGGAAGACAGAGGAAACCTTCCATGCCCTTGCAACCTGTTAAAGTCGAACAACCTTTTGAGCAATGGGGACTGGACGTAATAAGTGAGATCGTTCCTCATTCTTCCAAACAGAGCAGGTACATTTTGGTTGCAATGGATTATTTTACAAAATGCGTAGAGGCAACATCTCTGAAGCTAGCTAATTCTGAGAGCATCATTGAATTCATTGATCAAATTATTATTACCAGGTTTGGTATCCCTCATGCTCTTATTTTTGACAATGCTTCTTATTTTTTTGGAAATGCAATGACTAAATTTTCTTTAAAGAGAGGATCTAAACTTAAGTATTCTGCAAATCATTGCCCTCGGGGAAATGGCTCAGCAGAAACCACTAATAAAAATCTTATGAGGATCATTAAATGAACTATCGACCAAAATCAAAAGAACTAGAAAAAATCTTTAATATTTGCTTTAAGGGCTGATTGAATATCTGAGAAAACCTCAATAGTTAATTCTCCTTTTCATTTGGTAGGCGGGAAAGAAGCTATCCTACCTCCAAATCTAGCGCTCCCCTCATCAACCCTAGTTCAATTTATTGAAGAACAACCTTTTTCTACTTCACAATTACGAATGTCTCAAATCCTTAAGTTGGAAGAAGAAAGAAATAAAGCTAATCTAGTCCATGCTCACCACCAACAATTGGTCAAAGCTTCATTTGATATCAATTCAGTCAAAGATAAAAATTTTGAAATTGTAAACTTAGTTTTGGAATGGGATAAAATGCACGAGCATAAAGGAAAACATACAAAATTTAAAAAACTCTCGCTTGGCCCCTTTCAGATTTTTGAGAAGATAGGTCCATCAACTTTCATCTTACAAGATTTACACGGGAAGAAGGAAACTCTTCATGTTAATGGGCTTATGCTCAAAAAATAATTTTCTTCAAAGAACATAGCTTCTTTTGTAAAATGTGTAAATATTTTTATATATCATTTCCTTTTGTTACTAAAGGTACTACGCTTTTGAAAAACGCATTGGAAGTTTCTCTTTATTTTTGAATTGTTAAACTTATTTAAGGAACAATTTGGGAAGCAGAACTTTAAATCGGAGTCTAAGTATTGAATCTATTTTAAAGCTTTGAAATAAGGTAATCATTTAGTTGTGAAATCTTTTGGTTTGAAACACTTTAAAAATCTATTTTTTGTGAATTGGTTTTGAAAAGTTATCTTTATAAAAACAGAAATTACTATGAAGTCTTTAGCACGTTTTACTTAAAGAGGTCATCCAAGACTCGCAAAGAGTGAATGAAACCTCCCCGTCCATTTATTTGAGAAAAAAAATCAGAGTGTAATTCCAAAAAAAAAAACTAAAAGTTAAGAGGTCTCATCACTAGCCTGCTTACCATGATCATAGGAAACTAATAAAATTGACATTGTCACTACTGGAAGCCAAACCAATATAGTGGCATTATCATTTTCTGGCTACCGAACCAGGATAATGACTTTAAAGTAAAAAAATAAATAATATAAAAAGAAAAAAGGAAATACATTGCCTCTAAAGAATGTTATTATAACATGGATGGCATACTGGTTCATTTTGGTTAAATGGTAACCTTGTCGAGGCTATGAACGCCTGCTAGCACAGAGGCTCTACCAATGACTAATGATTTTATTCAATACGCTAAGCTTCTAATAGTTTTTACTTTATCTTTTCAACATATTAGCAATTGGTTCACACAAAAAAGATTTTCACATATAACAAACCTTGAGAAACTTAACAAAGTTATCTATATCAATCTAGATTTCAATCATTTTTAAACTTCCTAAAGAAATTTCTTGATATAGATTGACATCTTACAGAGATTAACTGTTTCGTCCAATATGTCGCTAATTGTTGTGGTACTAAACAAACCCCCATTATCTTTAGACTTAGTAGAAAGAATAGTGGGGGCCCTTTAAAAAAGAAGAAGGATAGAATCCTTCCTTGTTTAGATAAAATAGGATAAGTTTTATATTTACTCGTTTATTTTTTAATAAATCAAGAAAGTTTAAGAAAATGGCATAAAACCTTTTGAGAATCCTTTTGTAGTTTTAGGAAATAAATTACAAGCCTTACGAATCCCGAAATCATAACAAATAAATAGAAATATCATAAAGGGATTGGTCTTATTAAAAGCTACACGTATCGGCGGTTTCAAAGAATAGAAAAACAATGAAAAGTCGATAAGTGAAATAGAAAAAAGCAGAAATGCGAAATTCTGAAACCAATATCACAATCTGTCAAAAGATGATACCGCATTCCGTCAATTGACGGATGTTGATATCAGATTCTTTTAAAACTCCAGTATTTTGCTAATATAGATCCCACACCTATATTTTTTTCGGATATCAGAGATGAATGAGTTATGTTAATATCACTCGATACCAAATGTCGATAAAAGATTTTTCGATATAGTGACAAGTGTCAACGTCACGTGAACAAATGTTTGAAAATTGAATGACCACTCTGTGTAGTTCTAATTTTGAGGTTTTTTGATGATTTGTAATAATTTTGAGTTAATGTGAAAGGATTTTCCATAAAGCTTGCGTTGAATCGATATGACCCTTTCCATCTTTCGAAGCTCTTGTTTCTTATCTTGGTTTGTTTCCTTACAGGTAAATTCCAATAAAGAGCAGTTAGAGAACATGTCAAGATTAATCAAGGCGAGGAGGAAGTCTGTAATACAAAAAGAACCAGTCTTGCCCCTTGAAGAAGTGTCGAGAGGTCTCCATTGTTTACATATACTACATGCACTCCGGATGCAGGCTCTTCCTCCTCGGAGGCAATATACGAACTGTTCGAGGATGAAAATCCAAGAATAATCGTGAAATAGGCTGCTACTGCTGATGATTCTCCTCCAAGTAACAACGAAACATGGAATGATGTGGCCAATTCATTTCTCCATAGAATTGATGCCCGCCCCAAAATTCTACCATGTAGAGATACGGTGAAATGGGTCGTTGACCATCTGGATATTACAGACAGAATGTTCATAACAACGATGAAGACAGTTATTGGGTCTTTTAAAGCTGAGGATTTAAGGAAAATGTATCATCTACCTCAACCTCAGAAGAAATATGATATGCAATTCATGCAAGAGAATCTGAATCACGCAAAGCTGATTAGAGAATGGAGAAGGGACTCAAAGAAACGCAAGCGAGATGACATGGGTATGTATTCATTAGCCTCTATTGTTGGCCCTTTCTCTCATATTTCTACTATGTTATGTCGCCTCTATGGTTGTCCAAATACACATAATTCTCTGAAGAATGGGTGTCATCGATAGAAGCCTTTGTTCATGGCTATTTCATGGATCGGGTGGCTATTTTATCCAACAATTTGACCACTCAATATGCAATTACAGACAGAAGCACAATTTTCTTGAAAGAACGACTCCTCCTTTCTTTTTGAGCACATATGTCATGGACACAATTTGTTTTCCTCATAATTTTCCATCTCCAGGATGGAAATGGACAAACCAACTTCCTAGTCATATATTTGTTTATCTCGATATCCTTTGGGAAACCAAATACCATGCTCACTTCTACAAAATCTGTCATGAGGTCATGCTCCCTATCCACTAAGAGGTCTTCGACAGAAAATCTCCTAGACTCACTGCAGAAGCCAATAGAGACTTAAATCCTATAGGAAAGTGGTTTGGGAAAGAGTCATTTACTTACATCTGGGTTTTTTGTAGCCTCTCCCATCCTCATGTTTTCCCCTTTTTGTCCCAGATAAATTGTTGAACAAGGAAATTTCTTATCAAATAGTTCGTAAGGGCTTAGCTAAAGTACTTAAAGATACCAAGAAATATGCTTAGCCGTGTTTTCCTATCCCCTGTGGTACCTATAACTTAGAGAAATTCAAGCATTCCTTAGTTGAAATTGAAAAATTAAAAGCATTTAAACGGGTCGTATGACCCTAATGGCGTAGTGAAAGATGTTACAACATAGGCTAGCTCAAACCATTTTCAAGCGAGCCTCACAAGTTCGATGATTTGTTTGAAATGGTTCTAGAGTATTATATGGTAGAAAAACTGGCATCGGATCGTCTGAGTCCTGACGAATTGATTAGATTCAATCAATATCGTCAACGAAGAATAACTCATTTTCCAGAATCCCTGTTAAAACAATTTTGAAGGAACCCAGAAGTTTCAGATGCATCAACCTCCTCTTCAAAATCTCCAATTATTTCCCAAGTCTCTTAAACAACTACTATAGTTGTTGAGAAAATACGAAATTAAAGAGGAGAACAAATTGGATGAAGTATGGGAGGAGTTCAACCGTGTTTTGACAACAACAAAAAAACTCGAGTTATAGGTATCCCGGTCGATATACAAGCATAACAGGTTACAGTCGGCAGAGAGACAGAACAGGTTCCAGAAACTAAAGGGAAAAGCTCATTTACTATTGAGGCTTCCCAAGGGAAACTATTCCTAAACCTCCCACGAATAGAATTGATGCCGAAATTGTCAATCAATCAACTTTTGTCGATGATATGGAAATAATTCCTGCATTCCCTACTGACGAGACAGTCCTGAAGATTTAAGAAATCTCGCCTTTGGACGTATTTTACAGTCCAAAACACAAACCAATAATGAGCAGGTCAAGGAAGGAAAGAAAGTTAAATCAATCGCAAGTGCTAGTTTCAAATGAAACTCCTTTTCTAGTTCTTTGGAAAGGAGCTCAAACAACCCCTAACGAGGAATTGAAGAGATTATGTCAGTTCGCAGGAGCCTACGCTAGTGCTACCATTGATAGAGCTACATGAATACAACTGCTAATGAAAGAAAAAGATCGAAGGATCGTTCAAGTAGAACAAACTTTGCAGATTGAAAAGCAAGCAATTGAGCAACAATGGCAAGCAAACCTTACCGAGTTATAGAAATGTTTTAATGATTTAAAGCTACAATTTGAATTCGAAGTGAAGGACAAAGATGAACAAATATTGCAATTGAAACAAAGGATAAACAAGTTGAGGGGAAATCCAGAGATAAATGAAGTCCGCAAGGAGGCATCAGAACTGGATATGCTCCTAACAATCCAGCAGGCTATCTTCTGTCACAAATTGGCTTTAATTCATGACTTGTCAAAGACCATCGATTCTTTATTAAACCAATTGTCCGATTTTAGGATGTTTTATGAAGAAATTGACGAGAAAATTTCTGAGTATATAAATTGGAAAGACAACGCTCAGGGAAGATCAGCTGATCTTCCTCGAATTGAAGAATCACATAACGATATGATTTCCGATGACAGGGATATCAGAACGAAATATGCAGAAATGGCTATTATCAGAGCTAGAAATCTTGCCTCAAAGTTCATCGAATACATTACATATACCTTATTGCAGGGCAATCTAATTCAAGGCTGCCCGAAGGGCACCTTGCTGGATGTTAAAGCTTTAAAAACAATCTCGGCAGGAAACATCTAGGAAGAAGATTCAATATATTCAGATTTTATCACAAGAAAACCTTGAAAGTTATTGGAATTTTCTAGTGAAGCCTCATAGTCAGTGGCTCGCGCTGAGGTGTTTCTCAAATGCAACAATACAACTTCTTCCAGCGCTTAGTGATGCAGTGTTTACGGGACAAATGCGCATGCAACCCCAGTTGAAGCCGCTCACAGACATATATGGTCTCATAGAGCAGATGAAGAATCAATCTACAACACAGTCACGAGTTCCTGTTACGACAGATCACTAACATAGTTTTCCTTTAGCTTAGCTTAGTTTTTTGAAGTTTCTTTTAAGATTTTTATTTTAATTTTACTATTTTTGTGATATTAATAGGTTGTTTAAACCCCTTTCATGCATTTAGAAAGGGGTCCATGATTTTGAGAAGACAACTTTGAACTTGCACTATTGTTTGATCCAAAGTTATCTAATTGAGAAGTTGAGCCTGAAGTCTATCTTTTTCATAAGCATAGCGCTAATGCATCGGGCACTGTTATCTTTATGTTCTGATTATGTGTTACTGAATTAGATAGTGAATCTCTTATGCATTATCTCTTTATATAAATGCTTTGACAACAATAAGTCATTATCACTATTGATGTGCAGAATTGAATGATTTATGATTGTGTATGAGATAACTAGATCTTTTATATGATTGAGTTTTAACCAACCAAATTAATTAACTATTTAATTAATTTATTTTTATCATATATGCTTTCTTTTCATCAAAGTATTGAATGATCTATATTGTTACATACTTTGCAAAATATTTCTTTGAATCACATATAAAGATGTGATATCCCTGGAAATAAGTAGAATAAGTTTATTAGTAATTTCATCATTAGCTATAAAATCATTTCATTAGTTTTCATTATGTTATTATATTAAATCTCTTTAAAACGGGAAACTGGTACCACTATACCGAGTTGGACCTGTTAGGATATTCCGACACATAGGAAATAGTTAAGTATAACTTGGTCTAGTATAGAGTTAGGTAAAGTGTGTTTCTTTACTATGTACTTTTGTAACTTACAATCCGACGGTCACGATATGTAGTGATCCGACGGTTCATTCTCTCCTCGGTATTACCGACACTTGATCCGTGGCTTCACACCCGATTGGTCCATGAACTCTATTTAAAGAACATGGAGGGTCATTTGTAGGTTAACTGTTCATGAGAGAAGCTTATGTAAAATTTCATTCTTTTATTAATAAATTGCCTGAAG
>APFE031488880.1:0-10905 GCA_000404065.3 Pinus taeda
CAGATCCGATCTGCTACCACCGAGCGATCAAGGATCTCACTTCGCCACCACCGGGCAACTCCTGTAGCCACTAAGGCTCTATAGATGGTTTTAGGCTGACCACAAACCATTACAAAGTGGTTTTGAGATCACCATGAACTTTCAAATGCCTTAGCAAGGCTTACATTTCAACATTGGAGAGTACATACAATGACTATTACAATAATATGCTAGGGAGTCTATTCTACAAACCACACTAAAACAAAAAATCTACTTTGTTGTCCACCAGAACACAGGCACTCACAGCCCCACAAAGAGAACACAATTTTCCCTTCAATAACTATTTTCAAGCATACTGCCTCATGCTTGCTACCAATCTGCAACAGGATCTCGATCATCCTCCAATCTCTGATGTAGCTGTCATGTCTTCTGATATCTGGTAATAAATCATTCCTGCAAATAGATTTGTCTATTGTTGGAATGGCAAATTCCAACATAGATTTACATTGGTAACACTAGTTTTCCAAGCTAAATGTCACAACAATCTAATTCTTTTAACCAGATTTACATAAATGCATTTACATGTTAAGTTGATCAGTCCTCAACATGAAACAAAATAACTTACGAAGACAATTTATTTCATCAAAAGAGATATGGGATCAGCGACATTGAATGAACTAAGTATATGCAAGCAGATCTTGATGTTGCTTTCGATTCCTTGCATGATACCATTCTCAGCAGCTGCTCTATGATCTTACATTTCGACAGACCAGTATACTTCCTCTCCTTGCCCATCTCGGCACATAATATTTGCAGAATTTCTCTCCGAGTCCAGGACTGAAGTATTTCTGAGGCACCTTATAGCCGTAACCTCTGCATGTGCAGTAGGATCCCTGTTCTTGAGAACCATGTTGTGACAACTCGCAATAACCTCATCATTACAAACCACGATGGCACCAAAAGGCCCACCATGGCCACAATTAACTGCATTGTATGCTTCTTCAACAGCCTTGGTCAAGAATTTCAGATCTCTGTCTTGAACAGCTTCATGATGACCTGTATATGCCGATGCTGCAGAAATGGTCCCATCCTTGGACTCCACAACATTGGCTTCTTCCATATCAACAATCCAGGTGACCAAGAAATCAAATTGAACTATAGATTCCAGACAAAATAAAAACTGGGTCGCTAGATTATCAGTGCAGGAAGCCCAAAAAAGCTATACTGCAACAATGCTTTAGTCTTCCACATTTACCAAAATCTGCACACTCACAGACACCCAAAACAGTTTGATGCCTCCACAACTTGCACTCGCGTTCCTTATAGACGTATTATCCGTCTTCTCTACCTCCCAAAATCAACAGATGCAGGAAGAGACCTGTAACACGGATTGAATTGATGGTCTAATACGGACTGAATCTGTCATGTATTAAAAATCTTCGCGTGGAATAAGAGGGACTCGCAAGGAGGACATTACAAGATGAGGAGAAGATTGGAACTTTTTTTTTTTCTTCTACGATATGTCCTGTCCTGTCCTCACCTCTCAGCTGCTCCTATATTGTGGGTTCGGTTCTCACCTGCTCCTTCTCCAGCACGACCACATCCGCAGCAGAGCCAAAGGCGTCGAAGCCGAAGACCTTTTCGATATACCGCTGGGATCCCGAGCACGCAGAGAAGCCCCGACTGGAGAACTACACGATAAATAGGAAGGAGTGCGGGCCCATGGTGCCGGACGCTCTGATCAAGATCAAGAATGAGACGGACCCCTCGATCACCTTCAGGCACTCCTGCAGGGAGGGCATCTGTGGATCCTGTGCCATGAATATTAACGGCTGCAATGGCCTCGCTTGCCTCACCAAGATCGACACCGCCTCCGATTCAGCCACCACCATCACACCCTTGCCGCACATTCCCTTGTGAAACGCCATATCCTGCCACATTCAGCAGTTCTCCCACGCACTGATTCATTTCGAAGATACGCTCCTTCGAGTGACAGCCAACAGAATCGCCCACACGGCATTGACCTCAACCACGCCGAGAGAGAGGACGTAAGTACCGTGAAAATCACAATAAAAATTGCAGACACTCTCCGGTACTCTCCCCCGGCCGGAGGGATTCCAATTCAACATAAACTCAAGGAAGGAGACACCAGACTCGGCTTCGTCATCAGTCGAACGGACGAGGGTTTCTTCTTCATTTCTTCTGTCATGGACGATCCGGGTTCTTGCTCCGCGGCGTCTAGAGCTGGAGTGACCGACCTTTACCAACACGCACGCGATGCCAGCAAGCTCCTGGTAATTTCCAGAATCTCCAACGAGAAGATCCTCCCTTGGATGGTCTCATCGGCAGGCGCCATTCGGTGCTTCGACTCCATTTCCCTAAGCCAGAAGCTCTCGCTGCACTGCCACGCGCTTCATCCGGTTCTGATCCATTTCATGCTCTGGGACGATAACCCCCTTCTGAAAATTCGCTGCCACAAGATTTCTCTCAACAGATATCTGATTTCTCTCTTATGGATTTCTCTCAACAGATATCTGATTTCTCTCAACAGATATTTAGATCTCAACAAAACCTCTACGTTCAACAGGCACACTCCATGCATGTAGGGATGGGCCACCAAGGTTAAACTCTCAATCTTTATACGAAATGTGCTCTCTTTGTAGCTATGGTATAGGCATGCATGCACTCCACTGCTCGACCTCACAACTGCCTCAGGATCTGCCTTCAGACACCCCACAGAGTAACTGAGCACAGGACTGAGTGCCAAATTAACATTCCAAAAACACACAATGAATATTTCTCATTGGGATCTACCATCCAAACCATCTGCCAATCGTTCCTCGGCTAAAACTCTTGCCATTTTTTTCGCAAAAGCCCCTACGCCATACATCCTCAGGATGATTACAGGGCAATGGATCATTCAAATGAAAATCGCAGCAGCTTCATAAGGTACCACTATGAAGATTGAATCTTTCGTAATTATACAATCAAACAACAAAATGGGAGATTTGATCGATACAATTCACCATTCAAAAATTCGTCATATTCAGTAAGATAATGGAATCAACCAATGTACGCCATGTAGGATAAAAACAGCGTGAGCAACGAGAGACGGAATTTCAGAAATTTTGCGAGCCTCCAGTATATACAGATCTGTAGCGTACCATCCCGTCCTGTTGCGAATTCACTGCGAGCTCATATGGCTCAGAAAAACGAAGACGAGCAGCGTGGAGCATGAGAATGCAGACCAGTACTTCCATTACCCCCAATAAATCTTCATGATCATCGAATTCATGATGTTACATAACAGTGATCTCGGTTTCTCTATCGACCCACGATGATGGACAAACAAACATATACTATACACTGTTTATTTTCCCTCAGCCCAGGGAGCAGCCCAGCCCACGAGGGGCTAAGCCCTCAGGCTCTGATACCAAGATAAAAGTTGCACAATCAATAATATATTCTATTAATTAATGAATGAGGAAATTACAAGATATTTATACAATCTCAAGAAAGAAATTCTATCTTGGACGTAACACTAGTGTGGTTGAGAGATCTCTCAACCACACACTAATCTAGGAGAAACTAAATCCCTAAATGTAGAACAAACTCCTCAAATGGAGAATTATAACCATAGACAAGTAGGAATTAATAATTTTCCAACTTAAAGTTAGATGTAGATTCTTGATTGCAGATTATCAACCGAAAGTGATTATTTATGGCTTAAACTTTTTGGCCCTGGGCAACTCTCGATGAGTGGGTGCACCAAAATTGGCATTAAATTGTAGTGATGCATTTTTGCTCTGTTTTTAAAAGATATAACTATGATAATATACACTTTGATGATGGCCATTTAAATTTATGTAAATTTTGTTAAAAAAATTAGTTTCAAAACCCATCAGCTTAATCACTTCGGGCTTGAGGAAGCTCAATTCTCCTGACAAACGGTTAAAGGCTTTACAGCTGTCTTTCTTTGATGATGGCCATATAAACTTATATGAATTTTGTTAAAAAATTTAGCTTATGTGATTTTTGTTAAAAAAATATAGCTTGAAAACAAACCAGGTTAATCAGTTGGGGCTTGAGAGAGCTCAATTTTCCAGACAAACGGTTAAAGGCTCTACAACGGCCTTTAACTATGCAACAGGGATGGAACTTAATAAATTATGAAATATAGTTTGCTACATGTATCAGCTGAAAATGATATCTATATCTATATATATAAATATATGTAACGAAACATTGTATTCAAGGAGGAGCACACCAAACACTATGACTTTAAAAAACGGTTTTCCGTAAAACAATTTTATTTTATCAGTGCAGCATCTGGCGTTCTGCGCTTGCGCTTTCAATTGAGGAATTGAGGCTTGAAGAGGTCCATCAATATATTATTGGCATGATCATTTCTTTAGATTATTCACTATTCCACTTTCAGAAAAATTGACACTGTAGGGCCTTGTTAAAATTTGTGTAGATCCCTAGTATCAATTCATAGTCGTATTAAACAAAAATCTTAAACGGAAAAGAAGTGAATCTGGCCCAGCAATAGAATTAATCAGTTTGAGCTTTCATACTGTAAACAAAGAAAGATTCCAAATTGTTTTTGGAAGGAGTAAAATGAAAATTTTGTATCACCTTGGCTATAGATCTTTCGAAAAAAAATTCAGAGCTATTGGTACAATTTAGGGTTAATGTTTCAACATCTTAAGTATTTTTGATTGGTATGAGCCCTACATGGGAATACAACATAATGCTTATCATGCTTTAGCTTATCATGCTTTAGTGCCTATTATAGTGTATCATTCCTATAGTCCCAAGAGTTCTTGAGTATCTAGTAATTAATTCCATTAATTAAGATGGGATATCCAACCATTGCAATTGTATGGTCAAGTGTAGTGGCCTATGTACTATTAACTATTCCCTACTTAATAAACACAATTTGGTTATTTGCACTAGCTAAATTATTCATCTCTTCCTTATAACTTCTACAAAATAAAATAAAAATGTATTTTTCTTATTAAACTTTCTGTAAAATACTTTATGCTTAATATAATAAATTATAAATCTTCACACTATTGTGCCTTGATTTTTCTTTTGCCAAACTTTTGTCATGACAATTGCTACCATTCATTTTTAATGTCATCAACATCTAATTCCATATCAATATCTTAAGTATTTTTTATTAGGTATGACTCCTCAATGAGAATACAACATAACTCTTATACTTCTTTAATGTATATTCTAACCCTTATGGTGCTTTAATGTATATTCTAATGTATCATTCTTATGCCCATTTAAATCCCCAAAAGTTCTTCAATATCTAGTAATTAATTCCCTTATTTAAGGTGCAATATCCAATGATTGCAATTGTAAAGCAGGTGGGGGAGGTATCATTAAATATTCACTACTTAATGAACAAAATTAGGTGGACTAGCTAAAGTATTCATCTCTTACTTATTCTTTCTCAAGGACAGTATAAAGACATAACCACTTACCTTTCTATAAAACATGAAATATTTACTACTTCCTTCTATACTTACTCAAATGAGTTACTCCTTTTTTGAAATCTCCTTGATCCTTAGAAGGGACATATTCAAAGTCATTAATAATTGTTGCTACTTCCTTGGATTCAATATATAACAAAAGAAAAGAAAAAAATGATTTATTCTCTCACTAATTGGATATGTAATTATTATAAATTTTATTATTTTTTTTGGTATGTTTGGTAGGACTCTCCAATTTTCCATTTTACATGTCCATTATTCACTAGCTAAGGGGGGTAGCACAAGATTATAACCCAAGATCTCTTGTTCTTTGAGACTTCATTCCACAGCCATGCAACTTGAGGTACTGGAAGAAGACATTATAAATTTTATTATTATTTACCCAAAAGAAATTTAAATCTTAAGCAATGTTATAACAAAATTCCCAAAATATGTTGTTGGGAAATGTGGATATAGCCTATGCAATAATGGTTTGAGTAGAGAATATGGTTAGTTGTGAAAACCTCTAATGGTTAAGGGCTGAACTAGGATGGAAACGACAATTATTGTTTTTCATTATTGTAGGAGATAACCTATAATTTATCAAGCCTGCATATACTAGTTAGTTGGTTTGTGTAGGGTTTAGTCCCCATCACTCAAATGTCATGAAGGAGGATTGGGGGTGGAAACTATATCTCCTGAAATCCAAGTTAAAGTGAGCCTCACATAAACTTGATGAGAGCATGGTAAAGTTGAGAAAATTGTTTTCCATTCAACATTTAGCATGGATGGGCCTAGGCTTAGAATGAATTGGAAATATATGATTTACCAAAGAATAGAGGATATGTACTTTAGGATCTTTGACTGTCAATGTTGAGGCAGAGTTGGAAAAAGGTCATAGTCTATATAAGAAATGTGTACTTATGAAACTGTTTTTGATACAATAAAGAAAGATTATATAATTTGTCATTAGGTATTTTCTTATAAGTGGTATTTGGTTTTGTATGTCATGTATATTTTTCTCAAAGGAAAGCTTTTCAAAACCTCCTTGGGACACTTTTCCACATTTTTTGGGTGGTAGTTAGCTGTAAATCTATTATTGTTGATTAGAAGTGTTGATGTTATAAAGACATTGTCAACACTAAAATAAATGAAACTAACACTAAGATTAAGTCCAAAAATACTTATATAAACCTCTAGCACACTACCACCAAAACTAATCAATTGAAGACTAAAGTATATGATAATTTGATACAATAATAATTTAAATATAAATACTAATTCAAATTCATATAAACTTTATGGTTGTCAACATGCCTATCCCAACTAAAGATAATTATATTTTGTTTTCACACAAGTTCTCACATTAATAGATAATTTGGGAATTAAGATATATAACTATGAAGTTTAAGGTTGTAAACATACATATCTCAGCTAAATATTATTTAGGGTGGAAGTTGACGTGCCCACATGAATTTTCTGGCATTAAAATATCCACATGGAATCTCAATGCATCAGTGGTCCCAACTTACATGGCATGATTCCTTGACATCATACATTTCAATTATCATCGAATTTAAATGAAAATGATTTTAATAAATAAAATATTAGAAATAAATCTACTCCTTATAATTAATACCTAATTAGATTTTCAGGTCTACCACTTCAAGTCCTTGGGCTATAGCTCATAGATTTTCGTTTCAAAGTGGTTGGCTCTCTTTTGTGTGGAAATGCAATTTTTTGGTGTATAGTAATTAGTAACCTTGGTGGGGGTGTGGTTGATGCTTAGTTGTCAAGGGTGTAGGATAATTCTTACTAGCTGCCAATGAGGCCTCTGTCCAATTATATTGGACATACAATAAGTTATAGAGTGGTGCGACTAGGGCAGATAGCCAAGCCTTGATTTATCAAGCCCTCCAAGTCTAATAAACCATAAGGCCTATGGGAGAATTGACAAATGAAAACATAAGTTGAGTAGAGGAAGTTATGGGCTTGAGCTTGAACACTACCCACTAAACTTTGTCACTCGATCATCAAGTTGTAAGAAAAATTAATTATTTCACATCCTCTATCGTCGCCACAACAATGACATTTCAAACTCCAAAGAAGTCACCACTGCAATGATGGTAATGTGTTAGAAAACCTGCACAAATGAATCTAGCTAGTAAAGGTTGAACACATAGCTTTGTAGAGCAAAAACACTAAAAGAAAATCAAAACAAAAAAAGAATGGCTCATTAGAAAATATGTTACAATGCTCATGAAATAGCATTATTGGGTGAAGATCCCAAGGTAATGCACTATAATGGTGATCAATGAGAAGACTCAAAACTTACAACAAGTTCTAGAGATAACTAGCCAGTTGCAGAGTGAAAGGAGTGAATCAGGGAGTAAATCATGCAGAAGAACTAACTAGTTGCAGAGTTAAAGAAGGAGAAAATCAAGTAGTAAATCATGCAAAAGGAATCTTGCATGTAGTCCCATGCTTTAACTACGAGTTTCCATGTAGGTGTGTAGTAGTTCCAACACCCCCTGAACACTACTATGGGGAAAAATAGAAAATGGGTCGTGGCAACTAAGGCCAAAGGTCACCCAAGATACAGTGCAACTTGTACTAAAATTGAGGAAAGAGGGAAAACCTCGTGGGAAAATCCCCCCCTCAAAATACAATGTAATCAAAAGAAAAGAGGAAGAAAAGATCGTTGCTAAGCAATTGTGTTCTTCACTCTAAGACGATCGCGTAGAGAGCGAAACTTTTGCTTACTAAATGTCTTGGTGAAGATGTCTGTAGTTTGTTCTGCTGAGGGATAGAACTACAAATCAATGACCCGATCATGTACTAAGTATCTGATATAGTGCATATGGATCTCTATGTGCTTCGTCCACTACCACTGTACTGAATCCCTACAAAATTTGAGAGTGCTCTCATTGTCACACCAAATGACAATGGGCTGGTGGAACTCGACTCCCAACTCAATGAGGAAGCGTTGTAGCCACAGAACTTGAATGGTGATGTTGACTACTCCTCTATACTCAGCCTTAGCTAAAGAGAGAGCAATAGTAGCCTACTTCTTGCTCGAACAATAGATAGGGCTAGATCCTAGAGTGAGTGAATATTCAGAGATGGACTTGCGATCAATACTGTCTTCCACCTAATCAGAATCTGTGAAGCTAAGGAGATTTAATGCAGTTCTTGCTGCATAGTGAATCCCGAAGATGATGGTGCACTGCACATATCAAAGGATGCGCTTGGTAGCATTCTAGTGTAGCTCATGCGGCTTCTGCATGTATTTGGAAACTGCCCCTACTGCATATGAGAGATCTGGTTTGGAGTGGGTGAGGTACAATAAGCTCCTCTCTAGTTATCAGTAGAGAGTGTCGTTAACTAATGGAGTGCCACCTCCATCCTCAAGGCGAACTCCAGACAAAAAGGGAGTGTGCGTTGGCTTGCAGTGAGTCATGCGAAATCTCTCGAGGAGATACCATGCATACTTAGCTTGAGAGAGTTTGATGCCTGTGGCATCCTCGCTGATCTAAAGACCAAGAAAGAAGTGTAATGGACCCACGTCCATCATCAAGAACCTATCATGCAAGGCCCTCTTAACTGTAGCAATGGTTGAAGCCGAGCTGCCAGTGATTAGGAGATCATCCACATACAAAAATAACATAAGAAGAGAATCATGTGTCTTAAGCATGTAAGCATTCGGATCAGACTTACATCTTTCAAAGTTTTGTGATAAGAGGAAAGAATCCATCTTCGCATAACAAGCTCTCAGGGCTAGCTTAAGGTCGTAGAGAGATTTCTTTAGTGTGCAGACCAAAGATGAATCCTCAATGAAACCATGTGGATACTCCATGTAAATCTCCTCTCATAGGTCTCTGTGAAGAAAGGCAGTCTTCACATCCATTTGATGTACTTCCCACCCCTTGGCAGCCCTAATGGCAAGTGTAAGGCTTATGGAATCCCTCTTTGCTACTGGAGCAAAGGTGTCATCATAATCAATGTCATGCACTTGTTGGAAGCCTTTATATACTAGCCTCGCTTTCCATGTGGTGATTTTCCCATCTACGACACTCTTGGTCCTGTAGACCCATTTGCATGAGACAAGTTTCCTTCATAAAGGAAGGGGGACTAGATCCCAGGTCTGGTTCTCGACAAGGGAGTTGTATTCCTCCTCCATGCGCACTCCCAAGATGGATGCCCAACAGCCTCAGCATAAGACTGTGGATCAGAATAGTGAACCAAATGAAAATGCCAGGATGGCGATGGTTCAGTGGCAGTGAGGATAAGAGGAGGCTCAATAAACTTTGAGATAGTCCTCTGTAGATTAGAATTATCCCCCACAAGACCATTTCTAGTAGCTGGGTGGTCTTGTGCATATATCTCACGTAAGCTCCTTGTTCTCTGATTAATGATAGGGGAATATGATTCACTACTCGAAGCCCGATCTGTGCTTGGATGTGGATCATCATAAGCATGCACTAGACTTGTATCTCAAGACTATGTCTCTGCATATGCATGCTCTTCCTCAACATTTGCATCCTTTGTATCTGCATCTGAGTGTATTGATTCATCATCATGGACATGAGGTAGATAAAAGGTGTATGCATTTGGCGATTGAGGTGCATGTGAGACTTTCCTCAAATTTGACACTTCGTTCAATGATGAGCTTGTCTATCGAGGAAATCAGGAGTCAGCATCCCTTCACACCATCATCGTATCCAACAAAGATGCACTCAATGCTCTATGGATCAAGAGATTTCCTCTTTTCAAAGGGGATCCTGGCCCATGCTCGGTAGCCAAAAACATGGAAGTGAGTGACCTTTGGTTTAGTGCCGCTCTAAGCCTCAAAGGGGGTCCGATCCTTGACAGACCTATGAGGAGATATCTTCTTGATGTAGTTAGCACAATTAAGTGCCTCGGCCCATAGATTATGAGGTAGTGACTTAGCATGCAACATGGAGGAAGCCATCTCTTTAAGAGATCGGTTCTTTCTCTTAGCAACTACGTTCTGTTGCAAAGTGTATGGAACTGTGTACTGCAATTGTATGCTAGACTGAAGGCAAAGGTTGCGAAGTGTTGTGTTAACATATTCTCCCCCTTTTTCTGTATGAAGGGATTTTATCTTTCTCTCTGACTGTGTCTCAACTAGTGCTTTGAAATCTCCAACGTGCTCAAAAACTTCAGATTTGTTCCTAAGAAGATACACCCAAGTATACCATGAGAAATCATCAATAAATGTAAGCACATACCTTGCTTTGTTGATGGAAGGATGAGGAAAAGCCTCCATGAGATCACTATGGATCAGATCTAGAGGAGAGGATGCTCTGTGAGTCTTGCCGATGTGAAACTTTTTTCTAGGATGTTTGCCAAGGACACACCCTTCATAAACTCCTTTGGAGAAACTGATATTTGGCAAGCCTTCCACCATCTCATGCTT
>APFE031488885.1:0-25568 GCA_000404065.3 Pinus taeda
ATTGGATGCTTCAGCATGTATAAATATGTATTGTAACATTGAAAGGAATATAATGAAAAATCAAGCTGGTAGTCTCGGTTTTGAGATCTAGTGGGAAATCTCTGTGTATATCCGTTTTATGTGTTATGCTCTCGCATTTTTATTTTTCCTGTGATTTAGAATTCGTATGCAGGTAATTTCTGTACAGGGTTAAAACCTTCAGATGGGATCCCCAATATGCGCTCTAGATTCAGTTTGAGTTCCTGCACCAGATCTGAAGGGCTGACCCATTGCATGATAGTTCTGCCTGAAGGATGTGAAATTTGGATCTGAAAGGAGTCAGAAGAGGGCCTTGGCCCCATGCAGATCTCTGGATCTTGCCAGAGCGTGGGCTTTTCTTCCTTCTGGGTGGCCAGATCTGGCAGATCTTTGTCAGATCTGAAGCTGCTACGCAAGACCCTGTCGGCCTCACCGAGAGCATGGGCAGCATCCCCTGCAATGTCGAATGTGCCTGGCCACACTCGACCTTTCTTCCAAGAAACTCTAATCTCCACGGCGAACCTCCCCTAGGGCAGCTTTCTTACGCCCCTGAAATGGGTTTCTTTGAGGGCCCGGGGTTCGTTCTCGAGACCTCCGAACCCCCTTCTCGCTCTCCGCTTGGTCTCCACTGCTTTCCATAACTGGAGGGCTACGATCCTCTGTGCAGCAATTTCACGGTCAATGGTGTCCAAATCGGCTCCGGCAGTCCTCGCGGAGGGATGGCCAGCGTCCGGATGTCCCGTGGAAGCTTCTTCCGTTTGAGTAGCAACACCAGCCCCTGTAACTCGAAGAGAGTCAGAGCGCTCCAGCCCCACGCTCTTAAGGCTTATCCTGTAGAGGGAAATGGCTATGGCCAGCCCTGCAACGCCGCCTCCAATGACCACAATGTCAATGGTTTCAAATCCAGGGCAGAATAAGGTCACCGAGTGGGCCATCTTCAGAACCCCAGAGGTCGCCATCGCCAGTTCTCACTTAACCTCGTTTCTCTCGATTGAACCCTATGGCCCGGTATATTGATCAATAATTGAGTATTCAATAATTCAGTATTGGTATATCTGTGATTAGATGTTGTAGTTCTTTAGTATTTGTAATTTGTGATTGATTTAGTTATTTGTGATTGGTTTAGTACCTATAATCAATGATTTAGTGGTACAATAATTCAATCCAACATTCATTGATTTAAGATATGTACGCAAGTCTGATGCACAAGAAACACGCATATATATGGATATGCTTCATAAAAGTCGCATATATTTTGAGGTAAATTTGATCATGGTTTGTGATGAATACAAATTAGTTTCGTATTGATGACAATGTTATTGGTTGACTAGTAACAATGATTGGTTGAATGGTATCTTGGAATTGAGCATATCCAATTTGAAAATAGATTAAAGGCACTCTGCATGTTTTATGTGTATTTGAGATAGGTGGATCCATTATGAAACATTATGAAACGAGGTCCTTGAGGAGCTAAGGGTTGGATCCTTCAGTGAGGGGGTAGCTGCTACCTTCTGGTAGGAGCCGTAAACAACATTAGGCAGTTGTAGCTCCCTTCTAGTTAGTTCTATAGAATGAGTGAAGGTTCTAGCTTCCTCCAAGGTCCACCCAAGGATCCAATTGGCCGGGAAAACATGTGATGAGCGAGGTTACTATAAGGGATTAAATATCCTTGGTGACCTTAAGGAAATGGAATCAAATAAACTCATCAAACAAATCCATCCACATCAACAATTACACCCCCAAGTGACATGTTAGCCACTCAGACATCATGTCCCTGGTTCCCCAGATGTTTTAAGCCTCTTAACCCAAAGCCTCTCTCATTATATAGGAAATACAGTGACCAAAAACTCAAATTAACTCTCTTAGGCCTCTATGCCAACGACTGTGGACATTTCTCAGTAGACCTATGCTAGCGACGTTGAGATTTGAGCCACTTTTCTAGCCCAGAATCCTGGCCTCTGCTCAAAACTTTCTACAACCTTTAGAATCCATCAAAGACATGATAGAAATGCTAATAAATAAAAAATAAACCTTAGGACTAGGCCTTACCACCCCCAACCAGGATTGGCATTCTGTCAAACATTTGGAATCAATGAAACCTACAAGTCTAGGATACAAGGTAGAGCATGAATGACTGAAATAACTTATGAAACATAACCAAAAGGATCACTACCTTTTCCATTGAATTGTTATAACATTAATTGGGTCTTGCATCCATCCATTTAACAATTACAAGTAAATACATGAAATAACCATGACATGGACCAGTCATATAACCATGCTTATAACCAGCATAAAACCATATAAATATCATAGATATGACAACCATTAAATCCACATATAAATAAATGCAAAAGTAAGAGAACTTATCTTTTATTAAGCATAGGAAAATTCGACCAGGTTCGGGACTTCTACGTACTACCAAACCATAGACATGGTTGAACCAAATCTCTTTTTCATCTAGTCACCCCCATGCCATATTCCAAGCATGAATGTGGGATCTCATAGAAAAACCAATCCAAGAAAAACCAAGGGAATCAAGAGGTTAAACCACCTCCACCCTCAACAAACCGTGATCACACCAAAACTGGTTCTCTGATCACAATAAAAACGAACTTGGAATGCCATCCGCAATCCATCAATATCCTTGAGGAATTTTCTATCTCCTTGTCTCTCATCCTTTACCGCAATCCAATCTCGGATCAGTAGGCCCTAAATCGAGAACAGACTCTCAAGCTTTACCACAATCCAAACCTAGATCACTAGGCCTTAAACCGAGACTTCTCCCCCAGGCTTTACTGTATATCTCACCAAAATCGGTTGAGGGATTCCTAGGCCTTTGGGAATGAAACTTAAGACCACCTCTTCCCTAGATTCCAAAATCCATCTAGAAAACCAAAGCTCAAAACTGAGATAAACATCCCAACATACCATGGCATCTAGAAAAAGGCAAGTCTAGGCTAAAAACCATTTTCATAACCGCACAAAACCATGCCACCAACAACAAGAGAACCATACACCAATATGCAAAGCCATGCATGTCAAAACTAGCAAGGAAATCACACATATAAAAGGTTATCTACAAGCATTCCTATTGAATTTTCTTGATCCTTCTTTCCTCCCTTTCCCTTTGCTTGTTTTTCCTTCCTTTATCCAAAACTAGAGTGCTCCAAGAAAACTCTAAGTGACTAAGAGTGAGAGAGAGAGAGATAGAATAATGGGAGAGCTCCAAAATTGAATTGAAAAAAGGTTAGCAAAATCTTGCCCACTGATCCTCATAAGCCTTTTTTATTAAATAGGCCTCTATTTTCTTTATTTTCCATTATTTTCATTCAATTTCCTCTTCACGTGCAACCTGTGACCTTTCACCTTACTTTTCTCCTAATTTCCTTTATTTTCATATATTAGTGTGCCAAAAATACCTTTTGACTTTTAATTCCTTTACTTTAGCCTTTGCCAATTTTCCTTAGCCAAAGCACACATCCAATGATGCCTACTAGGATATCTTTGCCCAACATTCATCTTGGACTAAGTGGCCCTTAACCATCGTATTATTTTTCTTTTATTAACTTTGATTACATGAAATTTTCACTAATATTATTACAGAACCCTCCCCCTTTGGGAACACCATCCTTGGTGTTAATCCACACCACAACTTTAGAAAAAACTGTTGAAAAGAAAACATTCTACTGATGGATCTTTATAACTTAGCTCGTTGTATTATTTACAATAAAAGACCCGCTCAAAAGAAAAAATCACGACAACATGAAAATATAACAACCATAATAATATGACACCCATACTGCTTATTGGAGACATAGAACTTAACTCATGGCGGTATTTACATATGTATAAATATAGATACATATACCAGAACATCACCAAAACATATGCCAAACACATACCAACATCAAACCAAAACTACTTTTCCTCAACCATCAAACAATGAAGGATACAGGGCTCGCATCTAATCCACCATATCCCATGTAGCTTCTTCAGGCCCAAAGTGCTTCTACTACACTTTAACTTGCTCTATGGCTCTGTTCCTAAACATGAGATGGTTCCACTAAAATATGCATTGAGGCTCCGACTAGAACTCTCCTTCTTTCTCCACCTGCAATACAGACCAACCAATAACATGATAAACATCTTTTACATACTTCATAAGAAATGAAATATGGAAAAAATCATGGAATTTCATTGTTGGAGGCGATGCAATTCGATATGCCACTCATCCAATGCTCTCAAGGATCTCGAAATGCCCACAATACCACGGTGCCAACTTGGCACATGAACCAACCCTCAAAGATATTTTCTTAGGCCTGATGCACAAATACACATGCTCCCCAACCTAAAAATTTGTGAACACCCTATGTTGATGTGCATAACTCTTCTGTCTATCCTGTGTTTCCTTTATATTCTTCTTTATAACTTTCATTTCCTACTCCATGTCTGCCAACATGTCTAGTCCAATAAGTACCATGTTCACTAGATCACTCCAGCTGATGGGAGTGTTACAACTCCACCTATACAATGCCTTGAAAGGAATTATCCTCAATGACTCTTGATAACCATTGTTGTTTGCGAACTCAACCAATGGAAGATACTTCTCCCATTTCTTCTACTGGTGCATCACATACATCCTCAACATATTCTCCAAGATCCTGTTGACCCTCTTTGTTTGTCCATATGTCTGCGGATGATAAGTTGTACTGAAGGCCAACTATGTACCCAAGCCTGCAAATAGCTCCTTCCAAAACTTGGAAGTGAACTTTGCATCCCTGTCTGACATAATCTTATTTGGAACACCATGCTGTCTCACTATCTCTCTAATGAACACATGTGCTCCCTCACTGGCTGAATATGTAGTCTTTACGGGAATGAAGTGAGCTACCTTACTCAATTTTTCAACCACAAGCATAATAGAATCATGTTTCTTTAATATACTTGGAAGACCTGTGATGAAATCCATGGATATGACCTCCCATTTCCATTTCGAAATCACTATAGGTTATAGTAAACCACCTGGATGCTTACATTCCACCTTGACTTGTTGACAATCTAAACATCTAGCCAAAAACTCTGTCACTTCCTTCTTTATATTTGGCCAATAATAGAACTTCTTCACCGTCGTCAACATCTTTTGATATCCTAAATGACTTGAGTATGGTTTGGCATGAAATTCCCTCAATATAAGCTTCTTTAGCTCACTTCAATTTGGTACATAGATTTGTCTCTAAATCTCACCAAACCATCTGCTGTGAGATGATTGTTTGCGTCCTGATCACTTGTACTTATACTTGTACCTGACCTATTCTCTATTGTAACTTGTGCATAATCTTCATGTATTTTTCATCCCATTGTCCCGCCTACAAGATCCTATCCTGTAACTTTGTCCCATAAGATCTCATAATTACTATATGATTTATCTGTACCTTCCTACTAAGAGCATCTGCAACCTGATTCTCCTTCCCTTTTATGTATATTATCTTGAAGTAGAACTCACTAAGGGTAGCCAACCATCTAGCTTGCCTGGCATTCATATTCACCTAATCAAAAAAATATCTCAACCCACTGTGATCACTCATCAATGTAAACCTCCTGCCAAGAAGATAGTGCCTCCACTTCTTCAATGCATGTATAATCACTGCTAGCTCAAGATCACGTGTTGGATATTTCTACTTGTGCTCATTCAATTTTCATGAATCATAGCACACTACCTACCCTTCTTTCATGAGAACTCCACCAAGTCCTCTTTTGCAAGCATTTGTACACACTACAAACTCCTTGTCTGGATCCACAATCTTTAGCATTGGTGCATGTGTCAACAACTACTTAAGCTACTCAAAACTAGCCTCACATTCTTCTGTCCATTCGAACTTCTTACCTTTCCATTGCAATGATGTGATAGGATATGAAATGAGTGAGAAGTTCTTGATGAACCATCTGTAGAAACCTGCAAATCCCATAAATGATCTCACCTCATCCAGATTCTTAGGATATGCCCACTCCATGATGGCCCTTATCTTCTCTAGATCCACTGCTATGCCATCCTTAGAGACAACATGCCCCAAATAATGTTCCTTCGTCTGAAAGAAGTTGCACTTGCTAAGTTTAGCACACAATTGATGCTCTCTTAGCAACCTCAACACTACTGCTAAATGCTTGGCATGTTCTTCCTCATTCTTAGAATATACTAGTATGTCATCAATGAATACAATAACAAACTTGTCCATATAAGGATGCATCACACTATTCATCAAACACATAAATGTAGTTGGAGCATTAGTCAAACCAAATGGAACAACAACAAACTCATAATGCCCATAGATGGTCCTGAACACAGTCTTGAAGATATCCTCTTCCTTGATGCATACATGATGGTATCCTGATCTCAAGTTCATCTTAGAGAACATTGTTGCTCCCTTCAATTGATCAAACAAATCATCAATCCTCGGCAAAGGGTACATGTTCCTGATTGTTACTTTTTTTAGCTTCCTGTAGTCAATGCACAATCTAAAAGTACCATATTTCTTCTTCACAAACAACACTAGTGCACCCCAAGGCGATACACTTGGCCTAATGTACCCCTTGTCCAAAATTTCCTTTAGATTAAACTTTAACTCAACCAACTCATGTGTACTCATCCTCTAAGGTTCTTTTAATGTTAGGTCTGCCCCTGGCATGAACTCGATAGAAAACTCTACCTCCTTGTGACGTGGCAACTCTGTAATGTCCTGAGGAAATACATCCTGAAACTGTTGCAAAATTGGGTATCTTCTTAACACATCTACATCCTCAATATCCTTACCCTTGTCACTAGAAATGTGTACTACAAACATCACACAAGCTTTTCTACAACTACACTTATCCTGCCTAGTGGTAACCATCCTCATTAATGTAGGCTTCTTCCTCCCTTGCAAATTCCTCTTTTCCCCACTATCATCCACACATTCAATGGCCTTGTCGAAGAAATCCACTTTGATTCTGTGAAGGTATAGCCATTCCATACCCAAAATCATACTATATGAACCCAATGGAAATACATTCAAATATGTTGTTGTAGGCATACCATTTAACTCAAATGCATAAGCTCTTACCCAATGGTGAACTTGCTTATTTGTACTTGTAGCCAACTATACCAACGAAGACTATGCATGCACTTCTTTTCTCAAAACACGCTTATCCACCAGGTCAAGATTAATATAACTATAGTTAGATCCAGGATCAATAAAAATAGAAACAACTTGATCACGAAGCTTACCGTCCATCTCAATGATCAATGCTTTATGATCCACAAGCCTGTTGTCCACGTCTACATAGATCTGAGTAATGCTATGACCAACATTACAAACTTTATGTGCCTCCAGAGCACTGTAGATCTGGAGTCTACCACCACTCTGATACTGCGGACAATCCCTCTTATAATAATCCTTACCTCATATCCAACATTGCAACGGTTCCCTACCACCACCTCTAGCTTGCTGCTCTCCACATCCCTTCTCAACTATATTCAATCTCTTGTAAGGAACTACATTTTCTTTCTCACTTGCATCTTGAGGTATTCCTCTCTTTTGTGGCCATTTTCCTTTAGCTTTCTCATTTCTTTTCAAGTCATGCTTAGGCTCAAATATGTGTTTCGACTGCTCATAACAATGTTTCAAATTTTGGATGGCATCCTCCAACGATATAGGCTCATTGAACTCAATCTAGTCTTTATATGCTACTAGCAGTCCACTGATGAATCTATGAAACTTGGACTTCTCCTCCTTGAGGTAAGGCACATATCTCAAGAGCTCCAAAAATCTGCTAGTATACTCATCATATGTCATTTAACCCATCCACAACTCATAAAACTCGTTCGCTCGGTCATCATAGTAACTCTCTGACAAGTATTTCACCTCAAAGAGCCTTTCAAATGCATGCCAAGTCAAATCCTCCTCATGTATACCTTTGAAATTCTTCACATCTTCCCGCCAAATATCTGCTTTACCTTTTAGACTAAAAGTGGCTATCTTTGTTTTCATGTTTTTTGAATAATCATGCTATTGAAACAATTTCTTCATACCAAGCAACCATGCTTTTGCATCCCGTGATTTCTTCATCTCTCCATTAAAGGTTGGTGGCTTCGCCTTCTTAAACTCATCTGGAAAGTATTCCCTATCACTCCTCCTATAAGGATGATGATGATGATGATCATGATGTATATCAGAACTAGAACTGGAATAGTACCTATGTCGATCAACTCTCCTATCTGGAGTGTCCAACATCCTACCATCTCTAATCGTGTCAGAACTATCCGACTTGTATCTACTAGGAGACTGACTACCATATACCCCATCAGTTCTGTCCTCATGTACATGGCTGATCCAAAGTGGTCCCTGTCGCTATAAATCTAATAAACTATGAAGTAGTATCACATTCGCCTCTGCTTGTTTCTCTTGTGCTTGCATGATTTTTTCATTGTCTTCTTTGCAACTCATTATTTCTTCCTTTAGGCTTCTCAATGCGTCTACCAAATCAAAAGAGTGCCCCACACCACGCTGCCCATCTGATGCATCGGGAGATTCTATGTAGTCTATCACCTTGCTAGGCATCTGATCTCTTTCCTGCAAGGCATGCTATGTCAGCTAAACCAAATCACAATGAACCAATGTACCTTAGCATAATTCGAGGAGGATACCTTGTCTGTAATATCATCAAATTAGTGTGATACATGTATAACATAATCATAACAACATATAGACATATATCAAATAAGTGTATCAATGCATAAACACCATTCTAGCTAGGGTCCAGTCATCAATGCATGTTGTGACCTCATGCATGACAACAACCATTACTCCATTGCACACATTGCCACATGCAAATATCAACATGCATAAGCAATGCCTAATCAACTACACAGATGTATGAATTCATGTAGTCGAGCATAAGTGATATATTCTTGTAATCAACCTACAAGATTGGTACATGTAATCAAAACATTCAAGAATGCACTTGACATACAAGGATGTAGTCAAGTGACATATAATCATATGCAACCAGTCTTAAACTTTCGATGATGCATCCCACAAAATCATATCAAGCTCCTCATGACAACCTTACTACAATCATGATCAACATGATGCAATGCAACAAGGACATGGAATGCAAGTGTAAGAGACACACATGAAATTGACATGCATGCATGACCAAGGACCTTCACCCAAGGAGAGTGCAACCACTCTCTGATGCCAATCTAGAACACCCCCTCCTCCTAGGTCCACCCAAGCAGCTAACCAGTCAGGCAAACATGTGATGAGAGAGGTTACTATAAGGGATTCAATCTCCTTGGTGACCTTAAGGAAATGGAATCGACTGAAATCATAAAACTAACCCATCCACATCAGCAATTACACCCCCAGAAGACATGTTAGCCACTCAGACATCCTGTCCCTAGGTCCCACTGATGTTTTAAGCCTCTTAACCCAAATTCTCTCTCATGCTATAGGCAAGATAATGACCAACGACTCAAAGTTTCTCTCATATGTCTCTGTGCCAGTGACTGTGGACTTTTCTCAGTAAACTTGTGCCAACAACCCCAATATTTGAGCCACTTTTCTAGCTCATAATCCCAGCCTCTACTCATAACTTTATACAACCTTCAAAATCCATCAAAGACATGATAACAATGTTGCTAAATCAAAAATAAACCTTAGGACTAGGCCTGACCATCCCCAACTGGGACTAAAATTTTGTCAATCATTTGGCATCAATGCAACCTATAGGTGTAGGATACAAGACAGAGTATGAATGACTAAAATAACTTATGAAAAATAACCAAAAGGATCACTCCCTTCTCCATTGAACTGTTATAACATCAATTAGATCTTGCATCCATCCATTTAATAATTACAAGTAAATATATGAAATAACCATGACATGAACCAGTCATATAACCATGCTTATAACTATCATAAAACCATATAAATATCAGAGATATGACAACCATTAAATCCACATATAAACAAGTGAAAAAGTAAGAGAACTTAGCTTTTTATTAAGCATAGGAAAATTTGACTAGGTTTGAGGCTTCCATATGCCACCCGACCATAGATGTGACTGAACCAAATCTCTCTTTCAACTAGTCACCTTGTGCCATATTCCAACCATGAATGTGGGATCTCATATAACAACCAATCCAAGAAAAATGAAGGGAATCAAGAGGTTAAACCACCTCCACCCTCACCAAATAGTGATCACACTAAAATTGGTGCTCCGATCACAGCCGAACGGAACTTGGAATGCCATCTAGAATTCATCACTCTCCTTGAGGAATTTTTTGTCTCCTTGTTTCTCAGGGTTTACCACAATCCAATCTTAGATCACTAGGCCCTAAACTAAGATCAGTCTCTCAAGCTTTACCGCAATCCAAACCTGGATCACTAGGCCCTAAATTGAGACTTCTCAATTAAGCTTTATCGTGTATCCCACTGAAACTGGTCGAGGGATTCCTAGGATTTTGGGAATGAAAGTTGAGACCACCTCTACCCCGGATTCTGAAATCCGTCCAAAAATCCAAAGCTCAAAACCGAGATAAACATCCCAACATAACATGGCATCCGGAAAAAGGCAAGGCTAGGTTGAAAACCACTGTCATAACCCCGCAAAACCATGCCACCAAAAGCAAGAGAACCATTAAGCAACATGCAAATACATGCATGTCCAAACCAACTAGGAAATCACACAAGTAAAAGGTTACCTGCAAGTATTCCTGGTGAAGCTTCTTGATCCCACTATCCTCCCTTTCCCTTTGCTTGCTTTTCCTTCCTTGATCCAAAATTAGAGTGCTCCAAGAAAAATATAAGTGACCAAGAGTGAGAGAGAGAGAGAGAGAGAGAGAGAGAGAGAGAGAGAGAGATAATGAGAGAGCTCCAAACTTGAACTGAGAAAAGGTTAGTAAAAGCTTGCTCACTGATCATCATAAACCATTTTATTAATGATGCCTCTATTTTCTTCATTTTCCATTATTTTCCTTCAATTTCCTCGTCACACGCAACCTATGACCTTTCACCTTACTTTTCTCCTAATTTCATCTATTTTCATAAATAAATGTGCCAAAAATGCCTTTTTCCTTTTAATGCCTTTGCCTTAGACTTTGCCAATTTTCCTTAGCCAAAACACATGTCTAGTGATGCCCACTAGGATATCATTGCCAAACTTTCATCTTGGAATAAGTGCCCCTTAACCGTGGTCTTATTTTTCCTTTATTATATTTTATTACATGAAATTTTCACCAGGGCTATTACAATATTTGAGATAGGTGGATCCAGTATGATCTTGGGTGGATCTTGGGAGGATTAGTAGAATTTGAGTTGTGAAATTAATGCAACTAAACACTACAAAAGCAATATGGGACAATGTTTTCCAAAACTAGCTGGGCGACAATAAGGTAAAAAGTGCCAAACTTTATTCATATAAAATACAATATGAATCTCTTGGAATGCATGATGATGAAAGCATTACACAATTTTTCCTTAGAATAGATGAAATTGTTGACTCAATGAGGTGCCTTGGTGACAAGAATAAGGATTCAGTTGTTATTGAAAATATTTTGAGATCACTAACCCCAAAGTTTCATGGCAAAGTATCAACCATTGAAGAAATGCAGGATTTGAACACTCTTACCCTTGAACAACTCCATGGGATATTGACAACTTATGAGATGAGAAAAGGGGATACATCAGGTGTTAGAGAAGAAAATTTCAAAGCCACATAAAAAGGGATAGAGAAAGAAAAGCCTAAAGATACAAGCTACACTTCATATGAGGAAGAACCAAATTTCATGAGAAAGTTGCAAGTGGGAACTGGTAAATTCAAAGGTAAGCTTCCCTTTAAATGTTTTTCTTGTGGAAGAGTAGGTCACTCTGCGTCCAAATATCCATATAAAGAAAATCATGATAAGAAAGAAAAAGGAAAAGATGTATACAAGAAAAATGGAAAAAAAAAATCTCTACCAACAAAATTTTATATCCTAATGAAGATAGTCAAAGTACATCTGATTATCAGGAAGATATTGATTCATATTCCAACAGTAGTTAAAAAATACTTATAGCTCTTTAATATCAATCAACTAGTGAATCAGATTGTTGTAAAGAAGATGATTTAATGAAAGCATTGAAATAAGTTGATAGACTCAAGAATGCAAACAAAGAATTGGAAATTAAAGAAAGAATTATGGTCAAGGAAATAGACATATTAAAGATTCAATTAGAAGGAGCCAATAAAATATCAAAAGTATTAGCAAAACAACTTCAAGAAAAGGAAAGGCATTGTGAAAAATTAGGATCATAAATTGTGACCCTAAGAGAAGATTATGAGAAAAATAACAAATGGGTAAACGTATCTAAATCATTAGATAATATAATTAATGGACAACAGTCTCCTTTAATAAAAAAAAGTATTGGATACAACCATATGGTTTCGTTTTCACAATGTAATGACAAGGACTAGCATAAGGTTTTTCAAAAGAAAATTGAATCAAGTCACTTATCTGAAAGGAAATCACCTAGATCAAATTCAAGATCAGTCCCTAGGTATAAAGGATGGTTTTATGGATATTATTTTTCTTGTAACTCATTTGGGAATAACACCACTGATTTCAGGTCAAGCACTTGGAATGGAAGCAAACAACCTCCTAGTTCCATGAGATGGAATAAGTTTCGCAAATTTGAACACATGATTAGAAATTTCAAGCATATTTGGAGGAAGACGGTGAAATAGTTAGAGACGCAGGGAAGATAGCCCCTAGTGTAGTCTATTGTACTTATTGCATACTTCTAACAAAGACTGCATAAGTAAATGTGAGGTACATAGCTTCATTGAAAACAAATGATGACTATCAGGTCCATAAGATTAGTGGTGTATGATCTTAGGGGGAGCTATGCATGTGTACCTTGATGATGATTTCATATGTTGTTATGTTATTCTTTTGGTTTTGGTTATATTAGTGATGTTGCATATGATGAAGTGGCCATGGTTAGGAACAAACATGACATGTTTAGGGGGAGTTGTTGCCAAGAAAAATAAACATTTCTCATTCATGAAGGACAATAGCGTATGCACTCGGTTATTGAATTAGACAATAGCATATGTTTTCTATGATGATAAAGAAGTGGCATAAATTTATGGGGAGATTCTCATATACTTCCATCAATGCATTATTGGCACTTTTGGTCTAACATTGGTTTGATGCAATTTGTTGATGATGTGTGAAAGATTATTGGATCATAACGAATGTTGAGTTGTTGCAAGGTGTTAATACCTATTGATTTGTCTCTTTGTCGATTGTGAGAAGGATAAAATGTGATCAGATTTGATGATGAAAATTTCACATAGGTTTAGTGGGAGCATATTCTATGATTCTAATGGTTCATTGTTGGCATTATCGTCTATTGCATGATGTTGTTCATTCTAGTTTCATGGCTTACTATTGGAATATATATATTTGCTTAGATTGCATTGTGTGAAGATATGAATGGTGCCTCATTCTTGTTATTGTTGTTGTTCTATAAGTATTGATAGACTTGATGAGGAAGATATTAATTTTATGCCTATTGTTGATGTTTCCTGATAAGTAATATGTTGTTGATCAGTTCTATTCTACTTAATGGTTTGTGATACTAGAGGTACTCTTAATTTTCACATATGTTGTTGGTGCATGGAGAAAATATGCTTCCTATGGTGTTGTGATCTAAGATATTAATATGCTTTTGTTGTTTGAGGATTATGGATCTTCCTATATGTGGAGAGAGTATGCTGACCTTGATGATATTGGGTCAAGGGGTTGATTTTCTGTAAGAATATCATGATGCTGCTACAACTACTTATTGTTATTTGGATACATTATATTTGGCCATGCGTTGATGATATTGAAGACTGATGTTATACTATATTATCTACCCGATTTATTCTTGATGATGAGGCTGTTCATGTTAGTTTCATTATATATTGCTACTATCAGATGATTTTGTTGCAAATTCCTATGTATAGCATGATGGTTGATAATGATTATCATGGTTTTGATGAAATGATTTCATTGTTGAGATCCTTGTTGAGATGTTGCAGAGAGCATGTGTTATTGCTCATGGATGACATGTATTTATCACATGTATGTCTCTTGATCAAAATTTAATGAAAATACCATGTTTTAATCATTCTGAAATTTGGTCATGGATGGGCTATTGGTATCAAGTCATGCCATGTATGTAATCCCATTATTTTGGGTGACTGATGTAAAATTTGGGTCCAATATGTAATCCCATTTTGTTGATGACTAATCATAGAGTCATTGGCTATAGGAGAAGTCACGAATAGCCATGTATTTGAGTCATAAAGTCTTGTACTTATATTGTATATATCTAGAAGTTCCAACATGTGCTCAGGGGGAGCATGGTAAATATGCAGTTTTCATGATTCATATTAGCAAATGAGAATTACAATGTTGAGTTATACAAATGGAAGTACTTCATTCAACCTAGTTCAACCCTTTTTGCTTTATGTCAAAGGGGGAGAGAAGACTTGGTGTCTGCAGGTGGTTTCCAAACACTAAAGTGGTTTCCATTAAGTCCAAAGGGGGAGATTGTTGGAATTATGGCTAATGTGTTGTCCTAGATGGTAACCTGCTTGACAAATATGTCCTTGATGTCAACTTGGTTATAACATGGTGATTATAGAACTGCTACAAATGACATGATTCCTGGTGTAGGTATTACAAAGGATATGGACGAGAACTGACAACTCAGTCACAAAATTCATGGATATTGTGAAGTTTGAAAAGTATACATGACCCGTGTAAAGAATAGTCATGTACATATTCAGTTTATGTGAACAAAAGTCATGCGCATAATTTGAACCATGGAAAATGGGAAACTGAGAGATATTACCATGGTAATTTCCCATAGTATTGTGTCAACAATGTCTATTTGATACTGTCAAATGAATCAACAACATTACTAAGGGATTTTCTTGTGGTATTGGCAAAGGAAAAAGCTATATAAGGAGATGGAGATTAAGGAGCTAAGTGTGCAATGTAATGGATTATTCATGTGTGATGTGATTTGAAATAGGTATGCACAAGGGATAAAGGAGAAGGAAATGATCTAAAACATCTGAAATATATTGAATATGATTTATTGATTTTCTTGTAGTATAATGTTTGAATTGATAACAATGCAAGATTTGTGGTTATAGTGGGGCTATGATCTGAATGTGTTTGCAAAGATCTGTAATTTTGAAAGTGAATTCTGTGGAAAGTTTGTTTGCAGAGATAATTTGATTTAGTAACTTAAGATATGTACACAGGTCTTCCTCTGGATCTCGTATATACATGGATCTACTTTAGTATAGTCATGTATACATATTGAGATAAAATGATTTAGATTTTTGCTTGATCTCGGTTATTTAACAATAGTTTTGTTGTTGATTGATGCATGAGTTGAAGTTTGCCTTGAACAAATAGAATGACCTGCTAAGATGTGTTAGTACTAAGTATTTTGAAATATGTACGCAGATTTTATTCATGGGAAATGTGTATATACACAAATTTGTTTAATGGATGTCACATATATGTTCTAGGGTTTATAATTGTTGGTTCGTGATGACAATTGATGAAGTCTATATTATTTTTTGTTGTTTTTCAATGATGTCTTGATCAGGATAGTTTGTTGATTGGATTGATTTTGCTATGGCCTAGTATATTGATCAATAATTGAGTATTCAATGATTCATTATTGGTATATCTATGATTATATGTTGTAGTGCTTCAATATTTGTAATATGTGATTGATTAATTATTATTTAACTAGAGAACCACATGAGGAAGGATCAAATGGTGGATAACTTGTTGGGAGGATGAATTTTCTGTGTTCCTTGGAAAGTTTTGGATTAATAGATGTGGGTTGATCTGGCGACAAATATCTAGAGTAGTCGTTATCTCTAAAAAAACTTCACCAAAATTAAATCCTCACAATAATAATATAGTCAGTCATGATAAAGTGATGGATTCCCAAGATCTTGTCAATGGTTTCCACACATGCAGGCCCCTACAAAATAACATGCACCATTAAATTAGTTGCTACAAATTAGATGATTGAGCCATACTACAAGAAAAGTTTGAAAATGGGGAAGGGATGGTGATCATGGATCTAATTCTTCTACAATGGAAGGAGAGGGTGATAATGAACAATCCAAAAATAATAACTCTTAATATTCAATCACAATGACTAACAACTTAATTCTAAAAATAGCCTTTAATATGGAAACTATAATAGAAAAATATGTTATTATGGACCTATTTATTAGCAACATTGAACAATAGGGGATAAATCTCCAACTTCATGGAAATATTCAATTAATTCCTTATTAACTCAAAGAAGTTATATGAACAAACAAATTTGTTGTCGGGAATTGATATAAGAAATCCTAAACCACTAGGAAATCTCGTCGTCCTAATTAGAACTACTCATTAATTAACTTCAATCCATACAACAATATATGCATATTGAAAGGAATAAAAGTGGACAATGAACACCATCTCAAATAAATCCAATACAGTCTTGCTATATTTGGAAACTTAGGCTTGTTCAAGCAAACTCAACGTGATATGCCAAATATATGGTATTGGAAGATGGGTCAAACTTCTAAATGATTATCTTGAATGCACTATGTAGCATCCAAGTGAAATTTATTCAAGAGTAATTAGTGACAAATACAATATTTGGTTGAGATTAAGAATTTTAATTGTCCACTAAACAAAATAATGGATTAAATTATGGTTATCATTATGTTGATAGGTATTAACAATTTTCCATTACATACTGTCATAAGGGAAACCCCACTGGTACCCAATGAGGAACAATTTAATTTATATATTGGGAATGGAGACCACATTATCACATCAATTTAACATGATTTCAATTATAAAATGATAGTTTTTATTTACATATCAAACCTACTAAAAGTATTAATGATCCACTCAATCTATAAAATACACCACATTTTGTTATTAAAAAAATTATTAGGAGAATTTTTTTGCATAATTATATTAAGGAATTTAACCTTTGATTCTTCAAGTAGGTGTAGCTTGGTTGGTAGGGAGTATTCGCTACTATCCCCCCCACCGAGGTTCCAGTCCCACCGATATTGAGATGCTTGCTTCTAGGGAGCCATTTCTACATGAAAGATAATCAACTCACCTAGACACAAGTGGTTTTTTGGTTGATGAAGCTAACATTGATCTCTAGTACAATGAACCCAAAAAAGGTAACACTTAATTTAATATCTAATTATATGTTTTCTGGTTAGTTTTATTTAATTTATTATTTGATTTCTCACAGAGTGTTTCCACACAAAGTGGAAATTCTATGCACATGATCATTAAGTAAATTAAAGACTTGTAAAAATGGTATGGATGTTCTTTACACATGTTCACTAAGTAAAATAAAGTAAACAAAAAAACTTATGAAAATGATATGATTGTTCCTTGCACATGAACATTGAATACATTAAAGAATTATAAAAGTTATATGTAGGCTACTAAAAACACTAGTCCATAGGTTGTTGCAATGAACAAAAGGCACTTGAAATAGTGTAATGTTACTGAAGATGGCGCCTGAAATGGTGTGAAAAATGAGGATGCAGTTCATTTTAAGGGGATGGGATTGTAACATCCCTAAAACTTAACGATGTCGACAATGTAATTGTAATTAATTATGTTATTGATATTTGTATGGGAATTTAAATGTAAATGGCCAAAAGACCCAAAATAATTGTAATTACAATTTAAATATCATCTAATGAAGAGTTGAATCCTTGATATGATATGAACCATGAGAAGTAGTGAGGAGAAGTAGAGCCAACAAAGGGGAATAAGAGCATTAATGTTTTATAGTGGATTATTGGTAGAGGTAAATATACGTAAGCATCAATATTTTCAACCTTTCCCATAGAAAATATCTAATGTGAAGGTGAAACAATAAATATGAGTAGCTATGAGAGGAGTTAGTAGTAGTATTAGGATTATTCAAGGGTATGGGAAGTTTACTATAACCAACATGGGAAAACCAGATAGAAAACCATTCAAGGAAGAAACACAAAGAAAAAACCATGAAGGGAACTGAAAAAAAATAAGGGGGAAAAGAAAAATATACTCATGCACAAGGACAAAGGAAAGCCATTTGTGGATACTATGTGTGAACCTCAACCCACCACATGTAATAGAGTGGTATCAACTTGTAAACCCATGACTGATAATTTGAAGTTTGGATATTGAATTGCAGGGGTTGTCGAAGAGGGACTTAGATAGAGGTAGACATAGGATTCCCTTGAGTCTTGGCAGACCTTTGAGAGAGTCAAGGATTAAAATGTGTTAGCTATGCAAACTAGTGATGTAGCCCTCAAACAGAGTCATGTAGGGTGAGAGGATTATGCATGAGAATCACTAAAGAGAAGGTGTATTGTTGAGACACTATAAGAAGTGGTGAAGGGGTTCCCTCCTAACCTACATAGGCCTTCAATAGCCATATTTGGTTGTGTAATAAGCCCAAAATTATTGCTTGATAGGTATTACTGCTTGATAGGTATTACTCCTAAGCTTGGTGTGATGAAAAATAAACCAATGTCTTAATTTGATGGAGGATGGCCTTCATGAATCCACCCTATATTTCCTAAGTAGAAATTCCCTCATTGCTTCTGGGTCATGCTTAGGAGTGGGTAACTATAAGAAATATTATAGTGTGGTTGAGCCTGTGGTGGGATGGAACATGGCTCACTTAAATATGGCTCACCCTCATTAGCTATAGATAACATATGATATTGATAATATAGTTAAGCTTGTGGAATTAATCTTTGTACGATAAACTATGCTAATGAAAAAGAAATGGTCATCATTGGAATGTATTGTGTTTAAGTGTTTGTAGGCTTAATGGAAAATATGGTCTATATAGTCCCTATTTAAGATGTGAATTGAAGATATAGTTGAAATGGTCATATAATACTTATATGCCCCATATTAAATATTTAATATACTTATGTATCATGTCTTTCATGTTATGGACAAGATGTAACAGGCTTATTAAGCATGACTAGTGTCCATGGTTTGTTCTAGAGAGACGAGAGAAGATCCAAGATAGTTGAGGTAATAAGAGGTTCTTGTGAATGATGTGGATGCCAAAGGAATGAAAAAAAATCCTTTATTTGAAAAAGGGCAAAATTAAGAGAAGTATTCTTCTCAAAACATATAATGAAACAAGAAGGAGTTCGCTAAAGAACTCTGGGGTCGTTGAAGGATAACTAAAGGTTTAAATCAGCCATAATGTACACTAGTGTAACCCATCTAATAATGGGAAGGATTTCCTTGGAGGGAATGAGAGGCTTGGAGACTTAAAATGGAGCAAACTAGGCATAAAGGCCTCTTTAACTTATTGGAAAGAAGACCTAGTAATTGGCATTAAATGGATGAATTTTGTTGATGTTGTATCTCGATGGAGACCTTTGTGCCATTAAGGTTATTCTTCACAAATCAAGGTCCTATCAAGAATATTTCCTCAACTTTAGGGAAAAGGTAAGGATTCTCTATGTGGTCAAGCATTTCATAGGAGGGAATTTTGGGTTTCACCTTTATTTTGGGTAAAATAAAATTATGGGGATGGAGTCCCTCAATGGATTTCTATGCGAATTTAGGGTTTTGATGCCTCAACCTTAGCCTTTGTCACATGTCTAAAATAAGGTCTATGATCCAGAGCAAGTCAAAAGGGGGATTACAGAAATACTAGAACCATAGAAGAAATCAAAGGAAATGCCTTTCAGACACTTTGGTATGGTATGTTCTGGTCAAAAAGCTTAACTTGATGACAAAATATTTATTTACATAGATGGAATTTAAGTATTAATTCATGAAGACTTCTGAAGAATGACATCGTGATGATGTAAAAATTGTTCATGTCATAGAGCGAGGTGGAGGACACATGTCACCCATATTTGGCATCGTTGGCTTGCCAACTAGGGAAATGAGTGACACGAAAACAATTTAGTAGTGCCACGTGGCATGGGACACATAAACATATGCCATGTGTTGGATGATGATTGGGAATTGGAGATATGAGGTGGCATGCTGAGTTGACCACCAACTTATTGGCCTATCAGGAATTTGTAAAGGTTGTTAGTTATAAGAAATACATCGATACCTTGGTTTTTCATATCAACATATTGAAGGATATTTCCATATCAACATGATAGCGTATTGAAAGTGTTAGGGCCTAAATCTACCTCAGGCTGAGAAAGGTAGGATCCAGGGCCAACATCAAACCACGCTTAACCTGGTAGCTAGCCTTACCAGGTCGGGAGAGGGCTCTCTCCTGGTCAATCTCAGCAAGGATATGACCAATAAGGGCTTGATATGACTGATATGCTAACTGATTTTAGGCTAGGTATGTGTGTAAGAGATTTTGATTGAATGAAATAATGTTTTTGTTGGCTCTAATGGAAAGGCAGATCTTGGGTGCAGGGAATGAGGCTCAGTCTTGCAGAGATCTCAATGGGGCAAGGTAGGCAACTGATTTTGGCGCTTCAAATCGAATGAGATGGAGAGATTAGACAGGTGAGGAGCTGAAGAGGGCAAGAAAAGCTATCGATCCTCTTCAAATAGCTGAAAACATAAAAAACTAAAGCAAACCCTAGGTAGAGCATTGCAATCTCAATGGATTCTACCTTCACTCTTGTTTGATTTAGTTAAGAAGAAACAAGATAGATAATGACATACATAACACATAGGTAAATTCAAAAATACAAAAGAAAGCACTGTACCAAAACAAAATGCCACATGAATCCCAAAGAGTGCTGCAAACCCTAGTCTCAATTCCTTAGCCAAAATGCTGATATGAGTATACAATGAAGCTCCTTGCTTTCTCAAAAGTCCAACCATGCTAATGACTGAAAAATCACAAGATATAGACAAACCATAGCTCATTCTAGCCTCTAGGGGTTGAGCTCACAATTTTAGGAGCTGTTCCAACTAATTCTAAACTGAGAACTAGAAACTAGGTAGTGGAACAACATGCCTCTAGAAACAAGGGAACTGATTCATTCAGTTTCAAACAACTTTTTGATAGATGAATCTACCTCCATAAGTGAAAATTTGAAATATTTACATCATTATCCATCAATGTACATTAAATTACATCAAAAGTTTGACATTAAGAAGGAGAAAAAGTCAAACTGTCAAAAGCTAGGCGAAAAACAGAGTATACTTGGTCAAACTGAGCAAAATTTCCCCTATGCGCCGCGCTGATTTCTCTATACGTAGTGCCTGTTTGGAGCCACTTTAGAAGGCCTTCCCGGTGTCAAAATTCGCTCCAAGTGTGTTTTTTGGAAAGGTCTACCTGTCTAATTTCTAACCCAAGTGGAATTTTTTAATTTTGCCTCCATTTGCCTCTCGAAAATTCAGTTCTCCCAACACTGCTTCCTATGTGTCAAAATAGGGGCAGTAAGGTCATTTTTGAGTGTTTTTGACCTTTTTGAGGGCTCAAAACCTATCAAAATTTATTGGCCATTGCTAGGAAAGCATATTTTTCCATGCAAAATCCAAAAATGCTGAGTTTTTTTCATTTGGAGCCTCCTATCAAAAGCGAGCGCCAGGTGGTGCGGCGCATAGAGCAGAAAACTCTATTTTTTGTGCCTAAAATTTCAAATATGCAAACTGTGTCCCAAATTTCTTGAAATTTGTGCTAAGTCTTCTCGATCAAGCATTGTGTTGGGCCAAGGAATCCTCAGCCAATATTGAAGTCTATCATGCTCCTTTCGCCTCCTTGATGCCCTCTTCAACTTTGCTTTCAAGCTCATGATTCTTGCCTTGCAGACTTTGTTTCTCGCCATGTAATGATAAGCCATATGCCTCAACATATTTTTCTCTCTGTTTGATTTCTCCAACATCTTATCCAAATGCAAATTTTTCCTCTCAATCCATGATTCACACTCAGCTTGAACTTCCCTTTCAAGTGTTGCCAATTTGGTTTTCCTTCTCTTAGCAGCTTTCCGGTTGCTTACATGTTTTTGAGCTCCATGGATGAGTGGGACTGATGAGGGGAGGATTTGATGCTAGCTGTAGGGTTTTAGGGAATGAAAATGTTTAGGGAATATTATTTAGGCTTTGGGATAGAAATTAGGGTTTGGGGATATTTGACTAGGGTTTGGGACTAGTGGGATTAGGTATTAGGGTTTTTAGTTTTAGGGATAAGGGGTTAAGTGAGTGTGAATGAAAGGGGAGAGGGAAAGTAATATGAGTGAAGTGTAGTGAGAGAAAAATGAAAATTGGGATACAATAGAAAAACTACAATTTTTCAAACCCTAGGTAATCTTCTCAACACAACTTTGCAAGAAACTAGGGTTTTGTTTTTAACCTATTGAAACACCATAAACATTGATGGAAACTCATACATTGGCAATATGGAGGTGTTAACTTACTTGTGGAATGAATAATTTTCAATTTTGGAGCTTCTTTAGAGGAATATTTGAATGGATTTTAGGCTTTTTAGCCCAATGCACCGCGCCATATCAATGCGTCGCGCTAGTTCATTTTTTACACTGCAGAGGGCTGCCCAATGCGTAGCGCCATCTCAATGCATAGCGCATTTTTACAAGAGACCTTTGGAGGTCTTTCCTATGTCCAAATTGGGCGTGGGATAGCTCGTTGGAAAGCTTATCGAGTCTACTTTCCAACCCAACTATAGTTTTGCAATTTGGAGTTCATGTACCTTGTCAAAAATCAAATCTCCCAAGACTGGTCAAAATGTGCAAAATGAGGCTGCCTAAAGGTAGAGTGATGTTGTAGTCAACTTTTGAAGGTCTTTCTCAACCCCAAATTGAGCTCATGATAGCTCATTGGAAATTTATTTGTGTCTGATTAGCATTTGAATCATCAAGAAAGTCATTTGGACAACCAAGCTAGGAGAAATATGATTTTCCCAAAGTCACTTCAGAGGTGCATTACTTCTCCTGAGGCCACTGTATTTTTGACATTTATCTAAAACCATGACACCTATGTAAAAAGTGAAGGAGGTTTTTCTTCCTTGGCCTGTTTTGGACAAACGTATCTCTCAGTTGTCCCAAATTCATCTTTTCTTGCTCAGAAACATCACTTTAGTAAATCCTACCCCGATGTGTGGTATAAGGTATTTGTCGAAATGAAGGGAAATGAAGGGGATAAGGGGCTTTGTTACCGGGAATAGTGTCCACTCGGATGTTTCTATTCCCACTAAGACTAGTAGCTATCTTAGAAACAAAGAAGTAAAGTCTACTTTCATTTTCCTTTAGGAAAATAGAGAAGAGTGGAAGAAAGGAGACCAACCTTAGTCTTGCGCTTGATTTCCTTGTTTGATTCCTCTCCTTCCTGATAGAGCTTTGCTGCTTCTTCTTCATCTGCCCAGCTTCAAAGAGCACCTATGGAATCACAGCAACATACGACTATTGAAGAACAAAGATCTATATTCATCCTCCAGCTAGAAAGCCCTTCACTCTCTGCACTGGGTTTTCAGTATGGTCCAGGTTTGACCATTTATGAGCAGTTTTTAGTGGAGAACTTCTGGGAGATGATGTAATAAGCCGACCTTGTTCCTTTAGGCAGTGAAGCAACACTTTTAGGGACTTAGGAGCCCTCAGTTTATGGACATTTACGATTGGGGTTGAAGTGCCCAAAAATGTCTATAGCAGGCTTCTAAATTCTTGAGGAAATTTTGGGAAGTAGGGAGGGATGTTAGGAAATAGGAGAAAGTGGAATTTCAAAGATGGAGTGGGGGGAAGGGGTCCAAATGGGAAAAACACCGGCCTAGCCTAGAAAATTGTCAAGTTGTAGCAAGAAAATAGGGTTTGTGTGAAAATGAGGAATTTTTGGGATCTCAGTGATAGAAAGTGTTTAATAAGGTACGTTAAGGATAGGGGAAGTTGTATGAACATTAGGATACAAGTTTTGCTATTGATTTGACCATCCAAGAGAAATTACCTTCAAAAACCTAGGAGAGGGAAATGAACCTTACCTAGGCACAACTGAATCATGAACAAGGTGTAAAATGACCCAGTGGGACTTGACGTGATGATGAAAACCCTTTGAATAATGGTACACTTAGTTAAATGGTGACATAGACCGACATTTGGACAACTTTGAAAGGAGTGAAAGCAAACCCTAGACCTAATACCTGGTGACCAAATTTTACTTGAAGACTCACTGAAATGAAAAAATTTGACCTTGACACCTTAAAATCACTTTGTAAGAGCATGTTTGATCAATGGTGGAAGACTTCAAAGACTGACACTAACATTGGCTCCAATGGGGATGGTAGCTCCTTGGAGGTGCCAAGAACTATAGAGCTTTGGGAGAGTAGACTAGTGCCTTCGTCCATTGGGCTATGGAGTCAATGACTTCGACAAACCAAAACCAATATCTTGACTCAAAACTGGACTCAATTACATGACTGAAAACTGACTCAAGATTGAATTGACTAAAACAAAAAATGACTCAAGAATTACTTAACTGAAACAAGTACCTACAAAACTTTTTGAATGGCAGCAGACCATCGAGATTTGAGGGGTTCAAATCATGATGAAAACCACCTGCCTACTAATGAAATATGTACAATCATGTGAAGTGGGCCTTCGAATGTAACCAATCCAGCAGATGGCTACATACTGAAATTCTGCTCTCACTTTCCCCGAGTAGGCAGAACAATGTAAATGTAGGCAACTCACAATAAGAACTGAAACCAAAGCTTATGCTAACGAACCAGGAAACATTCATCTTCTCTAGTGCTTGCAAAAGAATGTCGAAAGGATCTTGAAAGTCCTGAAGTACTAGCTTGGCTTGAGATCTGTTTAGTCAATTTATTGTTATCTAAATTGCTAGTATTAATTGTCAACCCGGGGCTCGTAAGCTGATGAAGTGAGGGTGTACTATATGTACTTAAGTAACTTTCTTAGAGCTTCTGTTGTTTAGGGGGGTTGTTTATGATTAACTTATCTTCCTAAAATGGAATGATGATTATAGACAAATGAGTGCAAGTGTGTGAAAGGTGATCTCTATATGAGTGAAAGTGTGTGTGATGGTGATTTTTAATTGCTTGCTGAATTTGTAAGAGAAAAGAACTTGAAATGAATAAATCAAAATGACTTGAAAGTAAATGACCACAATCCAATGGCATTAGTCTCTATCCATATTGCTGCAAATAAAAGAAATAAGAAAATCACTTCAAGGATTGTTGTTAGTGATGATCTCCTTCTAACTCTCTGCTTCTACCGCCATTGCATAAAACACGATTAGAAGGTAGCTGAAGACAAATCCAAGAATTGATAAAAACTCTAATCTACTCTAATTGACAAATTGTAACACTACTAAGCCTTTTCCAACATACTGCTTCCTACATATGTGATTATGTGTAACAAGTGGAAAAAGTGTTAGTATCACAAGCCAAGTCTACTCAAATACCAGCTGCAATTAATCAATGTTCTGTTCTCTTGAAAGATAA
>APFE031488893.1:0-15452 GCA_000404065.3 Pinus taeda
TATACTCCGTAAAAACAACAATATCATTTTTATAGATATCATCACATACATATAGAGTTGAATCAAGTCTTTGTGTACATTTTTTGTTTTATCTCATGCTATTTAATGAAATTAAAAAGACTAAATATCAACGTAGAAAAAAATGACATAAACTTGTGGCAAAAGGACAAAGCAAGACATAATTACATTAAAATATAAAAAGTTAAAATAAATTATCGGGAAGGAAAACAAAACATAGTGTTGGCTATAAGGAGTATTAACTTTTTTATTTTTATTAATTTTTATTTTAAATGTGGTAGAATTTGAATATACATAATTTATTATTATAAATGAATGTGGGTTAATTTATCATGGTTTTTCAAACAAAATCATGTCACTTCAAATAACGTTTTGTGATTTGTAACTAGACACACTTTTGCTATTACTAAATGTTTTGGTATCTTTGATTATTAACATGTTTTATTAAGTCAATAAAAAAAAACCTAGTTAATTAAAATTAGTTTTAAGTTTTCCAAAGCAAAAAATTCATATTTTTTTTTAATTGCAGGTTCCCATTGTTGCCACTTCCGCCAAATTTATTGGAGGCAGTAGGGCAAAAGTCCTCATTAATGTAGGGTATTTTAGTAGGCCTACTCCGATACTTTGAAGTGAATGAGGGCTTCCATGGATCATTGGAATGCTTCCCATAACTTGTGAATTCTTGGGGAGAAATCTTTATTGGTCGACGACCGTAATTCCTCCTAGGAAGGGAAATGCAACCTTCTTGAAGTACATCGACAGAACGACAGCCATAGCATATACCCAGGGCCTTCCCAGTAGGATGTTGTAAGTGAGGTTTTCGTCGATAACTTCAACATAAATTTCTATTGCTTTGCCCCCCAATTCAACTTGGAAGTTACTTAATATCCCATATGGGGTGTATGTTCATCCATCAAATGCTTTTAATGTAGTCGACAATCGCGACAAGGGTGGAGATCCTAAATTTTTCCAACAACTCATCGACATAATACATGTATATGCCCCCTCATCAATAATTGTTCGATGAACAGTCTTGTTGAGGGCTTTGACTTGAATAAGGAAAGCTAATTGAGTTGGTAACTGAGGGTCATATCCTTTGTGATTAAAGGCCACAAGATTGGAATCCGTTGGGTCAATCCCACCTATCGCTGACAATAAAGCCTTCTTTTGGGAGGGGCAATTTTGCAGTACCTCAAGTGTCAACATAGCAGACGGTGATTGGGCCAGATCCTCCACTATATTATAATGTTGTGCTGCTCTGGCACGAGGATTAAACATCAATTTGTGTACTACTCCCTTTAGCGGTTTTATTGTTAGTTTAGGAATGATGGGTGGCATAACTTCGGTTGAAGTTGTTGCCGAATTACTAGGTTGATCATTATCCTTGTTGTTCGACATCTGTGGATTCCCGTAATTTTATTCCTTGTCGATATCAAAGCATCATTGAGATGGTTCGAAACAGACAACATTAGCACTTGGGACGGGGAAGCATTGTCGCTAGCAACCAGATTTTTTTCTCGGTTCGGAAACGAATCAATCAATACCGCCGAGGTTTTTGAATTGTTGAAGAATTTCCTAAGCTCAGCTTTATATGGACACTCTCTCTTCCAATGATCCTCATCACATATAAAGCATGGATGACTTGGTTTCCTATCTCCAGAAGGGTTTGCAGAAGATTTTTTAGGAGATGACTCCTCCTGTTTCTTCTTCGTCCCTTTCTTTTCCTTCTTGCCTCCTGGTTGCTTGGGTTCTTTCCCTTTGTCAGTTCACACGACATTTACTTCTAAGGTGAGAATTTGTTCATTTCCATTTTGACTTGAAGTCGTACGGGCCTTCTTTGACGTAGCCTTTATGGATTTCGTGCTATTCATACCTATCACGCCATCGCTGACATGAGAGTCTTTGTTTGATTTAGGAGGGGGAGGAATGGAAAAATCCAGTCTAGGAGCATCAGGGATTTTGTCGTAGAGTGTGATAGACTGAGTATAGATCAAGTCTAGATATTGTGCACAAGCAATAACTTGCTCTTCAGTGACGACTCCTCCCTTTGCCACATCTTTTGTAATACAAGGTAACAATGGCTTAATAAACAATTCAGCCAATAGCTGATCAGGAACATATGTTTTTACCATTCTACGACGACGTCGCCAGTCATAAATATGATCGGATATGTGAGTGGTCGTCGTTTGTTTGAAATTGGTAAGTAGCTCTGTTCTCGTTTCGTACCTTATGGGTAACTGAAAATGGGTTAAAAAGGTTGTGGATAGGGTACTAAATTTATCAAAAAAAGCTCTAGGCAATTCGATATACCATTTTACTGCTGAACCAGTTAACGTTCGCTAAAAAAGGTGAAGCCTGATCGAATCATCGTTGAGAGTGTTTGATGAACACCACAGATGAAAGGTCATCACATAATTCGATGGATTTTCACCCAAATTTCCATTAAATTTAGGAATATCTGACGGAAGTTTATGTGGAATCACTGGCCACCAAGGGGTGTAGGCAATTGGATCATTCGTTAGTCAATTTAGGTCCGGTAACTCTAAAGTCGCCACGAAAGGCAACTGTTGATTCAAGCTCGACGAAGCATACATAGGATAAGATAGAATTGCTTGAGTATTTGGTCTTTGCATACCAGCATAATGCATTTGATGCTGGTTACTTTGGTAAGGTTGATCGGCATGACCATTATGATATGATTGATGTTGACCGTTTTGAATGTACGGCTGCCCATTACTTGCAAAGACTCGTTGCTCAGATCCTTGGTAAACTTGTTGGAGTTGCGGTTGTTGGTATTGTACCAGCCATTATTATGAAGCCATGAGCTGTTGTCTAGTACTGACTGTTTGACCAAGATGAGGGGTAATAGGCCTCTTTTGAACCTGGGTCATTCCACTAGTCGGTGATTGTGGTTGCGTTGCAAGGACAAGAGGTTGTTGTATTACGACCTGAGAAACCTGAGTTTGGAATACAGCAGGCAACGCTTGTACTTGCGACACAGTTACAATAGCCGGCGTAGTGGGGATATTTGACATAGGTAAACTTTGTTACATCAAGCATAAAACTCCTGGTTGTTGAGGCAGTATTGGCACCCAACCGCTAAATGTAATTCCAGCATACCCTGAATTCTGTTGTGAGCTCTCATATGGTTGTTCTCCCAGGGGAGACAATGAAAGGGTATACTGCCCTCCATACGGCGGTAACCCAGTGCTCAAAGGAATGATCTGCCTTTAGGGACCATATTGCCCAAATTGACACTGTGAAGGATCAATTTGTTGAGACTCAACATAAGAGATTCCAAATATTATTCCAGACAAACAAACAGAAATAGTCCATACTGTTGAAACAGCCTCTGGATGGTCTCCATCCAGCGGTTGAGAGCTAGTTGGGATAGATGGTACACCGGAAAACATTTTCGGAGTAGGAGCAGGAAGTTCTGTCGCTGCTGTGTCGGATGACAAAGTCCTAGATGTCGACGGTTGTTCAGACATATTTAGTCTATCCAAAAGATTTCTCAGCGATTCTTCAGGTACTTCCGATGGTGGGAGACTAACTTCTGATGAAGAAGGATATAGGGTGATCCCGGCTCCAAATTGCGATGGAGTGTTGGACTGAGGATCCTCCATAATCTCTTCTATGATAATCAATCCAGGCAGAAGAGGTAGACCGTCAGGTCCGTAAAATATTTTTGGTGTCGAAGAAGGTATAGGTTCTACAGTGTCTGATGTTTGGGGAGTAACACCTTCTGAATCAGCTGTAGATGGAGCCAGTTTGGTAATAGAAGTGTTTACCGTCACACTAGGATTAGTTGTAATGTCCTTTTGTGGCTGCAGAATTTCTTCTGTAGAGGCAGGGATACCATAAATGTTCAGAGTAATCGGAGTCTTTGAGGATGTCGAAGTACTTTCTCCAACCAACCTTGGGGACTTTGATCTGATCAAACGAGTTTGCTTTGTTCAGAATAGTTTCGTTTCCAAACTCAACGACGGTTGGCTTGTAAGCGTCCATGAATGACAGTGCTTTGATTGACTTTCTTCCACGATTGTGGATTACTTGATCAACTCAAAATAATAGGGGAAAATGATTCCGAATTTAATGAATGTTAGACACTTTGACACAACTTGTTTTTTCAATTTTTAAGAGTCGAGAAAAAACAAAACATGACTCTAGTCGCCTTCGATTTTTAATGATCCTGAAGTGACAAGTGCTCAGATGTACCTTTTCCTTTAAGGAGTCTAAAAAGGAACGAAAGGGACCACTTTGGAAAGCTCGACATAGGGATTACCAAACCAATCGCAAAACTGCAAAATACTTTTTATGGTACGACAGTCAATCTTCTCGAATGCTGTGTCCAGTGCATTGCGATCAATAGGGTGGCAGACACAACTTCCTAAGGATAAATGATATAACCTATTGTGGTCTCCAAATATATACTCAACAGTACGTGGGAGCACAAGTTCGTACTGGCACTTGTCGTCTTAAAGAGGAGGAATCACCCAACCAGTAATGAAAGCAATAGTTACCAGGCTTTACGACGCCGGAATACGTCTCTAGCCTAGACTTCTAAATGTTGTGCGTTAGGTTCCAAAGCATTTTTATGTTCATTAAATTTATTTTACAGTTGATCTTGTTTAAGAAATTTTCCTTTCAGGTTCACCTCGTGATGTAGATATATATTTCCTAAAAATGCAATCTAAGATGATAAACAATCATTTAATCTTCTTTTTGCAATGAAAATCCTAGCTACTAAGGAAAGAGAGATGATATTCTTTCAACATAGAGCACAGAGCACACACTAGATGCACTGTCCTAAACCAAACCAACAAGCATTCTAAACGCAAGTGCACATGCATGTATTTTTTTCAGCCTTCTTAATGTGTGAATGAAAAGAAGAATGCTAAGTACAAATCTGAATTATCTTTTCAAAGCGATAGTACTAACAATTTTTCTTCACAATACGAAAGGAAGATAATGACGAAACTTTGCAATTTCGAATTGAAAATTGTTTCCGACGCTTGAAAAACTACTAATTCAAATCAAATACAAGAGTAATAGTATAATCAACCATCAAGAATAATAGGATTCTTTTCTACGACTGAAAACGACACTTGTGACACTTCCAAATCAAGAAACGACAGTTCGATTACGCCACTTCTTTGTAAAAGAGAACTGGAAATGGCACACAATACACAAAAACATTCATAGTTCTTTGCACAATGGAGGTGGAATGATGGAAAGGAATGGGGTTTCCATAGAGGTGTATTGATCACAGACAAAAAAACTCCGGAATAAAGCTGAAGAGAGTGAACAAAAAACCAAAATCTAGAAGCAGAAGAGGTCTTGTCTGATCCGCGCACCTGTAACACAGGGAAAGTGTGATGCAGTGCACCTACTGCACACGGGAGGTGCGATACATCCAGATTCCCAAGAGTAGAAGGTGCGATGGTCTAGGGATGAGACTTCAACTTGGTTCTTGGTCACAGTTTGCAGCTTAGTTCAGGGATTTAGGCCGAGCAAGTGATGTTCAGTAAATATAGATCACAGGGGTTGATCTAATGAGGTTACTAGAGCCACCACCAAGGTAATTAGAATGTTTGCAAATTGATTGTTCAGTTTATAAACAAAACCCAGAAATAGACTGAAGCAACATTGATCTACTTTGCACTAGCATAGTAAATGCAGTTCAAAGGCTAGCTAGCTTGACTTCAGGCTCCATCTGTAAGTTTATAAATAAAAAAATATAGACAAGAAAACAATTTATTTTCTCCCCAGTGGAGTTTCCATTTTGTTATCGGGAAATATAGTGTCCACTCGGAGCTGCTAGTCCCACTAAGACTGGTAGCTATCTTAGAAAAAAACAAACTAAAACTACTTTCACTTTCCTTTATGAGAAGTATATAAGAGGGGAACAAAGGACACCAACCTTAGTGTTGCGCTTGGTTCCTTGCTTGGTCCTCCTTTTTGATAGATCTTCGCCGCTCCTTTTTCATCTACCCAGATTCAAAGAGCACCCGTGGAATCAAAGTAACATAATACTATTGAAGAATAGAGATCTACAATAAAAAACAGTACAGGGCCAAATATGTATTGACCACACAAATGCATATGTCATCAAACATACAAGAATGTGGAGGAAAACTTGAATAGCTTTATTAATATCAAGAATAGCAAAGAGGATTACAACCAATTGTTCTGACCCAGTGTCACCCTCTCATCATGAAAGCCCTTCTTCACCTCATGAAAAGCTTAGATCACCTAACACTATGATGTTGCACGAGGAAACCAACAACACTTCCTTACAAGATACAAGATTCCAACCTCTGGATCTCTGTGATGAGGGATCCATATATAGATGATTGTAGGGGGTGAGTCGGCTTCTGGGATTTTGATTAGTGTCCTCCCTCTGATATTTTTTGATTCCACTTGAAGATTGATGATTTCTTACTCATCCCTGGACGAATTTAGAGAGGCAAGTGTCACAAGAGAAGTTTCTGGAAGATTCCATGATCATCCACCTTGCAAACTATCTCTGCCATTTGTATACTCTCACCCATCACACCCTACAGAAGGGATTTTCAATATGCATCGCAACTTTTACACTGATCAGGTGAGATGCATCACACCCTCTGCACTGGGCAGTCTGTATGGTCCAGTTTTGACCAGTTCTAAGCAATTTTCTGTGGAGAAATTCTCGGAGATGATGTAATCAGCTGACCTTGTTCCTTTAGGGTGTGAAGCAACACTTCTAAGGACTTAGAAGCCCTTGGTTTATGGACATGTATGATTGGGGTTGCAGTGCCCAAAAATGTCTATAACACTTCACCCACATGGCTATTTCATGAGGTAAAGCATTTAAATACTAGGAAACAATCATATCTTGAGAAGGCATAGATTAAACAAGAATTTTATTTTTTAATGAACAAAATCTAACATTGGAATATTTTACCTTCTCTTTATTCTCCATTTTCATATTTGACAATTCTGTGACCAGTTCCTTGGGTGTTTTAGCGTGTCAAAATTTCTCCAGAAACATAATATAAAATTGTCCCCAAGAAATGACACTTTGGAGAGGCTGAGAGAAATACCGAACAGTGGCCTTCCCCTCAAATGCAAAATGAATAATATGCATACTACGTCTTCATTCCGAACACTCTTTTTGTCTATTATCTAACATAAATTCCTTGATGTGATCCTCAGTTGCCTGCTTGGACTTGGGATCAGATTTTTGGAGAAACATTTGAGGGTTTCTTAGTAGGGGATTCTTTATGCGATGTACAATAATAACATCCTGATCTAGTGAAGCGGCTGTAAGATTATTTTATGGTCTCTTTTATTAATCACCATCCTTGGGGATCCTTCATGTTTCGATGACTTAGAAGAGCCTTCTTCACTAGAGGAGTCTGTTGCGGAAGATGGTGAGCTAGTTAGGGAAGGATTAAAATATGAACCTCCAAGAAAGGTCAATTGGTTGGAATCACCAGTAGGTATCTCTGATGTAGATAGATTAAGGTCAATGACTCTGCCACTTAGATTGTCATGCAACCTATTGTTGAAAGTAGTGGTAGTTTGAGGGATGTCTTCATGTGGATCCAATATTATGAGTTCTTGTGACTATAAGTCAAGAGGAATGACTAAGTATTGAGATAATGTTCTCTAAATAAAAGAATTTTGTTCAAATATTTCTTGAGTTCGGGAGAGAAGTTCATGAGATATTTGAATAACTTAATAAATTTTAGCTCATATATGTCATTGAGTTAGAGTGGTAGGCTCAATATTGGTCTATTAGGGTTGTGGCTAACAGCTAGTATAAGTATTAGGAGGGGGAGCATTTGTACGACTTTTGGTGACAGTAGGTGACCTAACAATTTGTTGTTATTACTTCCTTTTGCCATTTATAGTTGAATGGGCCCTCCTTCTAGCACCATTTTGTTGACGTGGGTTTTGTGCACCCTTGTCAACAAGTGAGAAACAACCCAGACTAGAGCTATTTAAATATCCCTAGATGTTTGGTGTGGTTGTCCTCGATGGGTTTTAAGGCTCCATTAGTGTTTGAATTCCTCCTCTTATGAAAAAGAATCCAGGGAAACAAATAGTCCTAACAAACTAAGGTTAATCTAAAACTATTCCAAGACTAATGTAACTACCTCTTATTAACATAACTAAGCTTCTAAATTAATAATCAATTAAATATAATACATCAAAGATGAAATTAATAATACAAATGAAATAAAACAGTACAGAAAAAACATAACAGTTGAAAGAAGAAGATTGTATATTTCCTTGCATTATCTAATTCTAATTTATGTCTACTATTTATAAAGTTAGATTCAATATTACTATACAACAATGTGTTACACAAATATATGTTATGGAATAATGTAACATAAACTAAAGAAAATTATTATAATACAAAATATACAAGAATATGATACAAGAATCAACACCAGAAGAAATTGTAACCGGCCTGAAAGAAATGGCATATAATTATCTACAAAAACAGTAAGAAATATACTCCCTAATTTTAATTTATATAGGAAATTATAAGTTAAAATTAAAAAAGAAAAGAGAAGAGTAATCCTTAATACGAAAGAAAAGAAAGACAACTACTAAAGTGAAATTCTCTTATCTTTTGAATGAATGCAGATCAAACTATATATGTTCTTAGGATTAACATCAAGAATCAATGGAAATGAATCTAACTAATGCCACCTACATTATATTACTTGGCAGATAAATAAAGGATCCTTATAAAAATCTCATAAAATGAGTAATCTTGAGATTACTTGCTTATGAATTAAACTAATAAGCAAATAACCGAAATGAATCCATACACTTAGAAATCACTATAGCATAAACATTAATTCAATTCATATGTGAAAGATTTCATTTTCCTGAATTATAAATATTTGGAATAAAACCACATAAATCCACATTAGATATATATTACTGGAACGATTATCTACATATTGACACATGTTAAACACACATTGAATGTGGACAACCAAATGGGATAAATGTGAATTGCATTCTATTAAGAAAACTTACATATTTATACATTTCCTTGTGACTCTTGGTCTTCATATACGAAGTGGTCCCTTGGACTCCGGTGATTGTACACATTCCACATCAACCCTTAGCATATTATGTGTCCCATATTACCCACCTTAATCTGAAAAGGTATATACAAGTCCAAGAAGAGAGCGTAATCCAAAATGTTAAATAATGAATGGAAAAAATAGGTTTAGTATGCTCTTCGAGATGATGATATAAGGTGGGAGAACTCAAGGTATCAACTAGTAATGGTTTAAGGATGACTACCAACATTGGAATGATTAATGCAATTCCTAGAACTCTTCCAAATCTGGCTAGAAGTTGAAGTCTTCTCTTAGAGGAAGTGCTCCCATATTTTGTGTAATGGGAGACCTCTCAGTGTCAACCTGGAATGGTTAGTGTAGTTCTTGGAACGTTTCCAAATCTAGTAAGAAGCTAAAGTCTTATGCTAGAGTAAGTTACCCTTAATTCCTTGAAGTGGGAGATCATCAACGTGGAAAAGGGAGGTCTTCACCCTACGGAGAAAGGGGAGAACCTCAAATTGAAAAGGAAGGCCTAAACCTGCGATGGTTTAAGGACGACCACCAACCAAAGGCATGGTTAACGGCTTTTTTGTCTCCGGATACAACTCTAAATCTAGGTATGGTAATATTTGGTTGTAGGCTCAACAATAGGTTCAAGTTGTGGCCTAGGGTTGCTTGATGTGGCTTTGAAGCTTGCATATGACCATCAATTCCACCTTGTCAAATGAAAGGTGAGAAGATGAATAAAAATCAACTACAAGAATTTTTAATACTTTAGAAGAAATTATGACATATGACTGAAATATCTTCTTGGTTGTTAAAGCCCATTGAAAAAAGAAATCCAACCAAGATGAATCTTTGTCCTTCCTTTCGAAGCATTTATTTTAATGATGAGTGTGCTCACCAAAATTCTCACATGGATGGCGATCAAAATAGTGATATTTGATATGGCCAACTCTGTTACAATGTTGGCATTTCACAATATGTTATGTATAAAGAACATGAACAAGTGAATATGAATTTTCATGAATAAATCCAACACTATGAAACTAAATAATCATAAAGTAGTCTGGAATACGAAATGACACATCCTTTTCTTATCCAATATTGGTTTTGTTTATGTTGTTGACAAGCTCTTCCCAAGGTTTGATAATGGGCTTTGGAAGTGCAAATTGAATTTTTGCATATTTGTGCACATTTTCTCTTGAAATAGGTATTAAATAAGAACCAACCTCAATCTCATTAATCTTGTTACTTTATGATAGTTTATGGGACTATGTTTCAAACTCAAATACAGGGTTATTTTGAAAAAATACATGTTCGGAATGATGTCTACACTGTTGTAGTTCATCTTGTTGTACCTGAGATTTAAGTTGTAAAAAATCAATTTTGTCATATGCATTTTGCAGATATATTTTAATGTCAGAAAGAGTGTCCTTGTTGATATTTATCATCCCATCAACAGTGGCGATTATGAGAGTATTGATTAACTCTAACAATTCATCAAATTTGGTGATCGTGTCAGCAAAACTAAAGGCTCAAGGTCAACAAATGAGGAGTGTCACCTTTTCAGGATATGTGTGCAAAGATTCCAAAATATTATTGAACCAAACTAGGAAGTAGTTTTAGTATTCCTTCAATAGTATAATTCTCTCTTGCCCAAAACTTGCAAGGAGCCAACAAACTAGACAATGCAGATTGGTTCTTGATGGGGACTTATATATCTCAATTCCTGTTACAAACAAACATGAAAGAATGCCAAATGACCAATATTTGTTCCTAAAGGAATATCCTTTTATTAGTTGTCTAAAACCTTTGGATGACATAAATATGTTCAAACTCAAAGTAGCTTGTATGATCATGACCCTTCTAGTGGCATAAATTTGTCTTCAATGCGCATATAAACTTTGTTGAAACCAATTAACATATAAATCAATTTATTGTTGCATATTTAACGTCAACATATAACCGGTGCACATGTGATCATTATATAATCTCATTAGAGCCAATGGTATGCCATCATATGAATTGACGCCATATATGGAATTCAAAACATATATATTCATAGAATTCAATATCATATATATATTTCAGCCTTCAATCATTCATGTTCACATATATATAACCAATTCAATGCTTTCACATTTTGCATTGACCCATGACAACAAACAACACACATGATTTCAATCTTCAACGCAGTTAAATAACACAACTAGCATATGCACAAATGATGAAGCGCTAGCATAGACTTCAATGTAGTGTCTAAATTTGTTAGAAAACCTGCATAGATGAATTCAACTAGTAAAGGTTGAACACACAGCTTTGCAGAGCAAAAACACTAAAAGAAAATCAAAAGAAGAAAAGAATAATTCATTAGAAAATAGGTTACAATGCTCATGATGTAGCATTACTAGGTGAAGATCCCAAGGTAATGCACCATAGTGGTGATCAATGAGAAGACTCAACACCTACAACAAGTTTCGTAGATAACTAGTCAGTTGCGGAGTGAAAGAAGGAGCAAATCAGGGAGTAAATCATGCAAAAGAACTAACCAGTTGCCGAGTTAAAGAAGAAGCAAATCAAGGAGTAAATCATGCAAAAGGAATCTTACATGTAGTCCCATTCTCTAACTAAGAATCGGCATGTAGGTGTGTAGTAGTTCCAACACCCCCCCTGAACACCACTACGGGGAAAAATAGAAAATGGGCCTTAGAAACTAAGGCTAAAGGTCACTCAAAATATAGTGAAACTTGTACTATAATTGAGGAAAGAGTTAAAACCTCTTGGGAAAAACCCCCCCTCAAAATACAATGTAATCAAAAGAAAAGAGGAAGAAAAGGTAGTTGCTAAGCAACTGTGTCCTTCACTCCAAGACGATCGTGCAGAGAGCAAAACCTCTGCTCAGTGAATGTATTGGTGAAGATGTCTGCAGTCTGTTCTGCTGAGGGACAAAATTGCAAATCAATGACCCAATCATGTACTAAGTCTCTGATGTATTGCATATGGATCTCTATGTGCTTCGTCCGCTGCTGTTGCACTGGATCCCTGCAAAATTTGAGAGTGCTCTGGTTGTCACATTAGATGACAATGGGTTGGTGGAACTAGACGCCCAACTCAGTGAGGAAGTGTTGTAGTCATAGAGCCTGAATGGAGATGTTGACTACTCCTCTGTACTTGGCCTCAACTGAAGAGAGAGAAATAGCAGCCTGCTTCTTGCTCGACCAACAGATAGGGCCAGATCCTAGACTGGGTGAATATTTGGAGGTGGACTTGCGATCAATGTTGTCTCCTGCCCAATTAGAATATGTGAAGCCAAGGAGACTCAATGTAGTGCCTGCTGCATAGTGAATCCCGAAGGTGATGTTGCCCTGCACATATCGAAGGATGCGCTTGGCAGCATTCCAGTGTAGCTCATGCGGCTCCTGCATGTATCTGGAAATTGCCCCTACTGCATATGAGAGATTTGGTCTGGAGTGGGTGAGGTATAATAAGCTCCCCACTAGCTGTCGCTAGAGAGTGCTGTCAACTAATGGAGTGTCACCTCCATCCTCAAGGTGATCCCTAGACAGAAAAAGAGTCGGTGTTGGCTTGTAGTCAGTCATGCAAAATATTTCGAGGAGATCCCATGCATACTTAGCCTAAGAGAGTTTGATGCCTATGGCATCCTGGCTAATCTCAAGACGCAGAAAGAAGTGTAATGGACCCATGTCCATCATCGAGAACCTCTCATGCAAGGCCCTCTTGACTGTAGCAATGGCTAAAGCCGAGCTGCTGCTGATTAGGAGATCATCCACATACAAAACTAAGACAAGAAGAGAATTATTTGTCCTGAGCATGTAAACATTTGGATCAGACTTACATCTTTCAAGGTTTTGTGATAAGAGGAAAGAATCCATCTTCGCATACCAAGCTCTCGGGGCCCGCTTAAGGTCGTAGAGAGATTTCTTCAGTCTGCAGACCAAAGATGAATCCTGAATGAAACCATGTGGCTGCTCCACGTGAATCTCCTCTGATAGGTCTCCGTGAAAAAAGGCATTCTTCACATCCATCTGATGTACTTCCCATCCCTGGGCAGCCGCAATGTCAAGTGTAAGGCATATGGAATCCATCTTGGTGACTGGAGAAAAGGTCTTGCCATAATCAATGCCATGCACTTGTTGGAAGCCTTTATCTACTAGCCTCACTTTCCGTCTGGTGATTTGCCCATCTGGAGCACTCTTGGTCCTATAGACCCATTTGCATTGGACAAGTTCCCTTCTTGAAGGAAGGGGGACCAGATCCCAGGTCTGGTTCTCGAGGAGGGAGTTATATTCCTCCTCCATGGCAGACTCCCACGATGGATTCCCAGAAGCCTCAGCATAAGACTGTGGATCAAAAGACTGAACCGAATGACAATGCCAGGATGGCGATGGTTCAATGGCAGTGAGTACAAGAGGAGGCTCAATAAACTTTGAGATAGTCCTCTGCAAATCAAAATTATCCCCCACAAGACCATTTCTAGCACCTGGGTGGTCTTGTGCATATATCTCACGTAAGCTCCTTGTTCTCTGATTTATGATAGGGGAATATGATTCACTACTGGAAGCCCGACCTGGACTTGGATGTGGATCATCATTTGCATGCACTAGATTTGTATCTTAAAACTCTGTCTCTGCATCTGCATGCTCTACCTCGGCATCTGCATGCTCCGTAGCTGCATTTGAGTGTACTGAGTCATTATCTCGGACATGAGGTAGATAAAAGGTGTCTGCATGCAGCAATTGAGGTGCATGTGAGAGACTTTCCTCAAATTTGACACTTCGCTCAATGATGAGATTGTCTGTAGAGGAAATCAGGAACCGATATCCCTTCACACCATCAGGGTATCCAACAAAGATGCACTGAATTCTATGTGGATCAAGAGCTTTCCTCTTTTCAGAGGGGATCCTAGCCCATGCTCGGGAGCCAAAAACACGGAAGTGGGTGACCTCTAGTTTAGTGCCACTCTAAGCCTCAAAGGGTGTCTAATCCTTGATAGACCTATGAGGAGATCTGTTCTGGATGTAGTTAGCACAATTAAGTGCTTCAGCCCATAGCTTATGAGGCAGTGAATTAGCATGCAGCATGCAAGAAGCCATCTCTTTGAGAGATTGGTTCTTTCTCTCAGCAACTTCGTTCTATTGCGGAGTGTATGGAACTGTGTACTGCAATTGTATGCTGGACTGAAGGCAAAGGTTCTGAAGTGTTGTGTTAACATATTAGCCCCCATTGTCTCTATGAAGGGCTTTGATCTTTCTGTCTGACTGTGTCTCAACTAGTGCTTTGAAAACTTCAAAGTGTGCAAAAACTTCAGATTTGGCCCGGAGAAGATACACCCAAGTATACTGTGAGAAATCATCAATAAATGTAAGCACATACCTTGTTTTGTTGATGGAAGGATGAGGAAAAGGGCCCATGAGATCACTATGGATCAGATCTAGAGGAGAGGATTCTCTGTGAGTCTTGCTAGTGTCAAACTTTTCTCTGGGATGTTTGCCAAGGACACACCCTTCACAAACTCCTTTGGAGAAACTGATATTTGGCAAGCCTTCCACCATCTCATTCTTGCTTAGCTGCTGCATATATCTGTAATTTAAGTGACCAAACCTCTCATGCCAAAGCCTGCTACTATCATCAGCATGTGTAAGCAATAAGGAGGATTCAGATTCAATAAATTCAGAAAATGTATACAGTCTGGCTCCATTGTTTACCTCACCAGTTGCAATTTTGGAGCTGCTATGTAGACCATATATGTTCACTACATCTGGAGTGAATTCCACTCTCTTTCCGGTGTCAGAATGAGTGATCTGATAAACTGAAAGCAGGTTTATCGAAAGTTTTGGAACATGAAGCACATCTTCAAATCTTCTGTGTAAAAGTTCCACTCTACCTTTTCCAGTGACCTCAATAGGTGAGTCATCTCCCATGAGAATGGGAGGTCCTTTGCATGCATCCAAAGAGGAATAGACTTCCTTTGCAGCAACCATATGATGTGATGCACCAGAATCTATAATCCATGCATCAGGAAAGAATTAATTGCAACTAAAGCATGAAAATTGTTACCTTTCCCGTGTGGCGGATCCTCAGTTTTCTTCTTGGCACCCTAAGGGATGTGGTCACCAAGGTTGTGCTTGTGAAGGATTTCTTCCATTTGGTCAAGTTGTTTCTTCATGCAAGAGGATTATGGATGGAATCCTCTTTGATAGTAGGTGCATCTGTTTCCTTTCTTCCCTTTCTCATTTCTCGAGCCAGAGGATTCATTGAAGGGCTTGGTGTACCCTTCCCTCTTTGGATGGGAATGCGCTTTTCCCTTGTCTTTTTGTTGCTGATTTTTCTAATTTG
>APFE031488894.1:0-32107 GCA_000404065.3 Pinus taeda
AGGCCTCAAAGGAGGTCCCACTGGACTAGGGCCAAAGACTTACCCACCTGGTAAGGTGAGAAAACAAGTTTACAATCAAGATCGGTCAATCATTTAGATCACCCCTTTATCCATGTTAGAATGCCCAAAACATTAAGTAAAAGCACTTGATTGAAAATAATTAAAGTACCTGCCCTGCCCACCTTCCTTTAAAAGAAATGTTGGATGGTAAGAGGTGTATGACTAGGGCAAATGGCAAAGAAATGTGACATATCATCATATATTGAGCAATGCATAGGGTTGTTGGTTGGCTAACTGTCCAAGATAGGAGAAAAAATTTCCTCCTATGGGTTGCCCACTTTTGGTGGGTAACAATTACAAAGCACTAATTTTGGCTAGAGTAACTTCCACAATTGCATCTAAAATTTGCGTTTTTTTTTATCACAATAGTTGAGATACCTGACAAACAAAGACTATCCATTAGGTCAGATCAACAAGTCAAGTCAATCTCAACCTCACTGAGTCAATATTAGAGTCCAATAGAAGTCAACCAAGGTTTGATTGTGAAATCACCAAGCTTACTAGAAGTTGATTTGGGTGGAATTGTTGAGCCACCAAGGCGAGTATGCAAACTAAAGAAGCCCTTTGCATGCTTGGTACTAAGGATTGATAAACGCCTCTTATATTTGGGCTTTCACTAAAACTACCACAAATCCCAATCTTTATTATTTATTTGATAGATGTGATCTACTTGACTTATTCATGTATGTAGATGATCTTATAGGTAGTTCTGAGAAGCTCATAGCATGGTGCAGGACAAAGTTGGTGGTGGGCACACAAGTTCGATATGAAGGGCATCCTCCTTAATCACTATTTGTTGGGTCTAAAGGTTAAATAGAGTCTAAGTGAGGTCTTCGTCTGACAAATATACAACCAACACTGTGAAGAGATTTTAGATGATGGCTTTTAAGCTCACTCCTACATATCAAATCTGAAGTTATCAACAGATTCAGATTTAAACTCTATATACACAACTATGTACAAGCAATAGATAAGTTCCAGTATGTATCTGGTAATTACCAGACCTGATATCTATTGTTTTTCCACAATAATGGATTCTAAGATAGAATCTTAAATCGTTGACGCTACCAATCCAAGTATCACAATAAGACTACTTTGCATAGTGGAATAATATACAGCAATAAATCTACTAGTGCACAAAATATACACAACTTTTTACATTTTAATCAACAACCCAACTACGTTATATTAATCCAACTAATAATACAAAAGTACTTTATTGACTTGAAACCCAAGCTTGGGTTTTGTACCCATCGGTGTGGGTCCAAAACCAAGAGCAAGTTGAGTGATTTGACACATGGATGTGTTAGAAGACCAATTGACAGAGCCAGATGTTGACCACTACGTGTCAACTACCCATAGCAGTACACCCATTTTTTCGCAAAAGGGATAGCGCTTGAGCGATCGTGTCCGTGCAATTCGATTGTCATTTCATCAGCCCAATCATATTGTTCTTGTAAAGCCCAGTCCTGTCGATGTGTAGAATTGAATAATCTTTAAGCAGATCTGAGTCAAATGTATGTAAATCTGCCTAGGCCAAACCTAAATTTTTCTACCCTTCCAGAAGGTTTTTTTGTCTCACCGTCCATGAGTCGGCAGAGTTTTCCTTCAACCTAAACCCCAAATGCCGGAACAATTTTTGTCATTAGAATCTTAGGGGAATCCTACGGTGTGCTTCGAGTCCATGTAAAAAGTAATTTGGAATAATTCTAACTATTTGGTTAGGTTATTACAGCAGTTGCTTGATTTCTGCTGAGATTATATTTGTGTCGGCAAAACTGGGTAGTCTATGAGGGTCAATGTCAAATGGGTTTTCCCCTTCGAGATGTAAATTGTAAAAGTTCATGATGTAAAGTGTCATTGAGGGTTAGAAAATGTTGAATCCTCAATAAGTCCCAAGTCCTAAGGTCATAGGTGATTTTTCCAAGGCTATAGTTCGGGGATCCAAAAAAAATAATAATAATAATAATAATAATTAAAAAATAAAATAAAATAATAAAATGATAATAAGTCAAAGTTTTGAGTAAATAAATGCAGAATTTCAATTTTTTAACATATTAAAATGCATTTAAAAATTCGACGGATGAGATTAAAAGGGATTTTGATCCTTATCGACAGTCGAGATCATTTTGACATGGGTCACTCGAACTAACCGTTGGGAAATTTTCTTTAAATAGAGTGTCAAGGGTCATTTGAGATCAGATTAGATCTTAGAGTCTAGTGCTAAAGAAAGCTCTCTTGTAGTCATTTTTTGTGCAATAAAGAAAGACTTTGGGGTTGAAAATCTTGTTGGTGTTACTCTTCTGGAAATGTTGTAAGATGTTTTATTTTTTCTGCATAATTTTATTTTCAGCCATTGATAATAGCTTGACGAAGATTGATTTAGGCACAGGTATCTTGTCTGATCTCTGGGGTTTGAATGATAGTTTAGATTCTGAAATATAATGGCAGGTATCTCCATTTGATCTGGATTTCACTATTGTTTTCTCCCTCTATGTTAATGGTTGATTTTAAGTTGTGCAGAAAATCTTATTTTTGAGTTTACCGAGCGTTAGGGGAAGTTCTCGGCTAAACCAGCCAACTCCCGGATTGCGTCTTCTGAAAGAACCCAGCCAGTTTTGATCCCGGGCTTATCATTTGAAATTTTTTTAATGAATGCATGAAGGGTTTTCTGAAGTATCTCACATTAAATTTAAATTCTGAAAATAGTACTGTGGATTATTAACAAATCTAGCTGCTTAAGAGTCGAAAATCTGTAAATACTTATAAATACTTCTTATTTTTATTTTGTAAATAATTGGTACATAATTATTCTAACTTTATTGCAAGGATTTAGTAATTTTGTAAATATAATATCTTTTAAATATTTTGTAAATAAAAATACTGAAACATTTCATTTTAAAATTTGTAAATATATATTCGGAATGTATTATTAGCTTTTCTCCCAACCTTTTCTATATATATTAACTTTGTACATGAGTGTTATATTTTTCTCTTTTATTCTCTTTGCAGGTTGGAAGAGGAGGTAGCGTAGGATTTCACGATTTTAATTTTTGCAGGGCTTTCATTGTAGATTTGATGAAGCAAGGGTTTCTAGCCTTCACAGCTAGGGTTTGAGTCCACACTAATCGTATTTTCTGAGGGCCTCAAAGTTTTTTTAAGGCTGATCTAGCCTCATACGGAGGATTTATTACTGTTGGCAAGCTATCTATGGCATATAAAATTTTCTTAAGGGTTTTGAAGGCAGCCGTAAGACCTTTGAGCGCATATTTTTATTTTTCTTTTTATCCAACCCTAATTCTGCAGGTGGTCTGGGCCATTTTTCTCCATAAATTCTGCAGGTGGTCTGGGCCATTTTTCTCCATAAATTCTCCAGGAAGAATTCGTCATTTGTTACCTCTGGTTTATTTCAAAAAATTCCAAGTCTTTTCTTAAGGGCTTGAAAGCTGAAATTTTACACTTTACTGTAGCCATCTATATTCTGGGCTAAAATTTTGAGTGCATATTCATTAAAGGCTCTTTCTCTCTGGCACGTTTATGAGATTGCCGTTGATCATAAGGAAATTGCTTTTCTCTTATAAAAATCATCTAATCCTCCTTGGTCTTTTTCACAGGGTTTTTTTCTTGGGAAACCTCTCACCTCTAAATCGAGTTTTCTCCTTCAGGGTTTCAATTTTTTTTTTTTTTTGCAAATCATAAGTGGATCTATCTCTGCTGTAACTCGTCATTTTTTTTTGGGGGACTAATCCTCTGTTTCGAGGCAAAAGGAACAGAGATTTGGAGGGTTTCTACTGTAAAATCTATTTACAAAAAAAAAAAAGAGAATAAAGAAATTCTTTGGAAAATCACAAGCCTTTTTGGAGAGCTGCATTGTTGTTCCATTTAATTTACTGATTCCTTGATTTTTGCAGCCCTCTAAATGTCATTAACGAAGCAGGTTTCCCTTGTAATAAAAGAAAAGTTCCGATTTATTTTAGGCCTGAGCTTTAAAGAAAATCACCCACAAATTTTCACAAATTTCTGATAAAAAATATTGATTTAATTTTGAGTTGATTTCTCAGTTGGCCATGGGCTTCTTTGACCTCTGCCTGCAAGTAAGCATTCTCAACAGCTGGCGCAAGTTTTTATTTTTTTAGACTAAACTTGTGGTTTTAGAGGTGTATAATTTCATTGGAATTCAAGCCCTTCTTACCGCACAGGGTTATCATTTATTTTCTAAGCTTGAATTTCAGATTTTCAAAATTTATTGTCTCCTAAATAGAGAACAAGTTTGATTGTCAATTCATTTCTATTTGAAGACAGTGAATTAGAAGGGTCTTAATATTCTTGTTTTGAAGTGTTTCAATTAGCAGATCAATCTTATTTTCCTAAGAAGATTTTGATCTATTTGTTTTGAAGAAATTTAATCAAGCCCCTTCAAAATCTGAAGCATACTGTGTGCCTTCAATTCTGGCATTTGGTAGCTTGAAAAGTGTTTGACATCATTGTGATTGCCTCATTTCCTCGCTGTTGCATTTTCTGTTTAGATCAGAATCTCACTTCTTAGAGTTCAGATCTAAGCTTTAAGTTACTTCTTGCATAAATCACTGTTGGTAGCCTCATTGCATCTTGAATATTTTTGCTCTCTCAGATCTCTCTATTTTCTAAAAATTGGAAATTCTTTTTAAAGTCTTTTTTCTGTTGTGGCTTAGTTAAATGTGCTTAAAATGTTTATATCTAGAGATTAACTATTTGAAATCTGGTCAGCATTTAAAATTTGTGGTTGTTTAAAGCATTAAATCTTTAGAAATTTAATTGTTGGATCATTATTAAAGCATTGTGCGTTTATTGAATATCTTGCATTGCTTGGTTTTTTTTTTAATGATAAATGATTGTTTTACAAGGTTCATATTTTCTGCAACATCTAATAAATAATTATTTAATCATTAACTCCATAAGGCACTGGTACATTAATTTCTAAATCAATCAAGTGCTAAATTGCCTTGCTGTGTCTCCCAACCCAACTAGTCTACAGTTGGTTTTCATTCATCCCATAAGGTCTACCCCCCTTAGCCTCGGAAGATGGCTTAAATGGAGAGATCAGGGATCAGGGTGACAGCCCCCGGTCTGGGCGTTGTCGTGACAATTTGTGCGCCAAGAGGACCCTTAGAGGGGAAATGGGCAACAAAAAACACTCAAATTGGAGGTCTAAAACATGAGATATTAATTTTTATATGTTGTTGTTGGCTTTGCACATGTAATGTTCAGGTCAGCTAAACGTTCCTCCTATGGGTTACCTACTTTTGGTGGGTAACAATTACAAAGCACTATTTTTGGCTACAGTAACTTCCACAATGGCATCTGAAATTTATGCTTTATTTATCACAAAAGTAGAGATACCTAACAAACAAAGACTATCCATCAGGTCAGATCAACAAGTCAAGTCAATCTCAACCTCACTGAATCAATGTTAATGTCCAATAGAAGTCAACTGAGGTTTGATTGTGAAATCACCAAGCTTACTAGAAGTTGATTTGGGTGGAATTGTTGAGTCACCAAGGCGAGTATGCAAACTAAAGAAGCCCTTTGTGGACTAAAGTAAGCACTACATGCTTGGTACTATGGATTGATAAATGCCTATTATATTTGGGCTTTCACCAAAACTGCCATAGATCCCAATCTTTATTATTTATTTGATAGATGTGATCTACTTGACTTATTCATGTATGTAGATGATCTTATAGGTAGTTCTGAGAAGCTCATAGCATGGTGCAAGACAAAGTTGGCAGTGGGCACACAAGTTTGATATGAGGGACATCCTCCTTATTCACTATTTGTTGGGTCTAAAGCTTAAACAGAGTCTAGGTGAGGTCTTCCTCTGACAAATATGCAATCAAGACTGTCAAGAGATTTTAGATGATGGATTTTAAGCTCACTCCTACATATCAAATCTGAAGTTATCAGCAGATTCAGATTTAAACTTTATAGACACAATTATATACAAGCAATAGATATGTTCCAGTATGTATCTGGTGATTACCAAACCTAGTATTTGTTGTTTTTCCACGATAATGGAGTCTAGGATAGAATCTTAAATCACTGATACCACCAATCCAAGTATTGCAACAAGACTACTTTGCACAGTGGAATAATATACAGCAATAAATCTACTAGTGCACAAAATATACACAACTTTTACAAATTTAATCAACAACCCAACTCCGTTATATTAATCCAACTAATAATTCAACAGTCTAGAGCTCTCATACCAAGGTTAATGGCCCTCATACATCCACTAGTACAAGAATACAAGAACAAGATACATTGATCATCTAGCTAATGTTGCGCACCATCACGACTTCTCGATCATATCCTGAACACATTGCAGGTCTTTCGCTTTCGTTCTGTAACATTGCCTCTATTAATGCACCAACTCCTTTAGGCCACTGAACTCGACTCTCCAATCTGCCCTCTAGCTAATCATAAGTCCAACTATAACCAACACATAAGGTCTTCACACTCACTAGTTGCTCCTTCGTCCTTCAAGGTCACAACACTTTGAGTCTTCTTGCCCACGGTTGCTCCTCAACTACTTAGGGACTTCTTCCCACTATTGTCTTCCTGCATTGCTCCAATGAAGACAAACATAGGGCAGGAGGGTTGCCACCTATCACTGTCAAATGTCCCTTCTCCAACAATGAACTTGGGCCATAAACTGCTCCTCTATGACGTCCTTCTTTAGTCCTTCAAAGATCAATCAATGAGCTCATCAACTCTGCCTCTCATAACAGTCCAAGTGTCCTTTCCTGCACTACACTTAAGGCTCCCTTGGTCCACTTTCTCACTGCACTCCAACAGTCCACAAGTGTCCAATACAAATGTCCAATCTGGACCCTATCCTCTAGCAACAAATCACCCTTGAACACATCATAAATACATACCTTAGGGTCAGTGTTTCTTTGGTGTAGCCTCTGCTCCTGGTTAGGGCTTCCAACAACTTGTTAACCCTCTCCAAAGTTCTCCAACAGCCTCCTAAATACTGTGGGTTTTCTCCCTTATGCTCATGCTCCCATACATTGGTATCTAAGGCACTTTCCAGCCACTGTTTTGGCCTTTCGGCCACCTTCCAATTGAGCTATAGGGCTTCCTCCCTCCTATCCAACTGTTGTACAAGACTGCGGCTCCTTTTGGAGATCTGCCCACACACTAATACCACACCAACCTACCTAGAATTTCCTCGGCTTGCACATAGAGTATCTTAGCCCCTCAAAACAAGAAATTTGCCATCAAAACTATGCACAAACAAACTGAGACTTGTCCCTCAATTCTCGGCCTCCTCCACATATCAAACTCGGCCCTCAACAGTCACAAGAGATCACCCAAGGCTCCTCTAATCTTCCCTGAAGTCTGCTACTTAGATCTGCAGCCCAAAACAAATGTGCTTCCTGTGATTTTGTTGCACTTGGATGTGCTCTAAACCTTTCACATTCAACTTGAATTTATATGTTTCTCAAGGGCTCACCGAACTACCTTTGTGGGCTTGTACAACCTTTCATGAGGGCTATAATAACCTAGCCGACCTGAACATTACATGTGCAAACCCAACAACAACGTATAAAAATTAATATCTCATGTTCTAGACCACAGATTTGAGTGACTTTTCTTGCCCCTTTCCCCTCTAAGGATCCTCTAACACCTCCATGTGTCAAATCACTCAACCTCCTCTTGGTTTTAAACCACACCAATGGGTACAAAACCCAAGTTTAGGTTTCAAGCCAACAAAATACTTTTGTGGCGCTCCAACCTCCAAACGCTAGGGCTTGGAGTACCTCCCAAGCTACCAAATCTTAACAATCCCTCTTAGCGAGGGGGGTACTTCCAAGACTAGGAAGTAACTGACCATCATCATTGTCACTGCTTGCAACACTCGCCCAAATCCTGGAGCCCATAACTACAGCAAACCCTGTGGCATGGACTACGCCTCTCTTGGAAATGTCGCTATCACTGGAAGCCTCTTACTTTTTTTTCTCCTAAAATGCTTTTCAATCTTTCCATGATTCCCTCTTGGCAGATGTAGAAGCACCCTTGCTCCCCACTGACCACGCGCTTTTCTTGAGCTGCACATTCTCCCTCTAAACCTCCAAACTCCTTCTAGAACTCTACTCCCTCTGAGTCTCTGGAACCTAGATCTTCTTCTCTAGAACCTATACCTGCTCCTTTGAAACCTGCACCTATTTCTCTAGAAAGTGTACCTGGTTCTACTTCTTCTTCCTCTCATGATCTATAGGCTTGCCCATCAAGCTATATAGACCATGCTCTATAACTCCAATCACAACACTTGCGGAGCTAGAAACTCTGGGCCTGAGTCTCGAATTCCCACTGTGGAACAAGACCTCGAACCCCTTATGCTCAATCACTAAGACAGACATCACGTTGTATCTAAGTTCCGGTACATACACTACATCCTGAACTCGCATCACCTAACATGACTCCATCTTGAATGGCACGACTCCTGATCCTCTAACCTCTTTCTGACTCTTGTTGCCCAACACCATGTGCAAGTTTGAGCCCCACTCAACTAGAGTCTCGAACACCTCTTGTGACCTTGTCATGTGCTTCGATGTACCACTATCCACGTACCATGCAACCTTGTCGACGGTATCCTGTGACAAATGAGAGATCAAAGCAAAGTCCTCCTTCTCCAATCTCCTGAAGAGATCATCTATCTCAGTAGAAGTGGCAACACAAGTGACCTGCTTCCCTTTCTTCTTCTCGTCATCTCCCTTCTTCTTCATTGGACACTTCGTCGAAAAATGACCCATCTTGCCACAGTTGAAACACTTGATATTACTCAAGTCCTCCTTTTGCTTGCCCTCCATTCTCGCTGCAAGTGCCACGTCATCATCAAAAGCCTTCTTGTTCGAATGAAGGTCCTCGTCTCGCAACTCTTCCGGAATGAAGTCGTCCCACAACCTGTTCCAATCTGGGACCTTGTACCTGGCAACAATCCCCTTGATGAACGTCTTCCATTTTGGAGTAAACCCCTTCAAGGCAATCCTCACCATCTCAAAATTTGCAATAGTCACTCTGATGACGGTAAGCTCATCTAGAACTTGACATGACCTCATCAGATACGAAGTCACCCCTTCACCCTATATCATCTTGGTGGCCTTCAACTTATCCTCCAATACCAATACCCGTTACTCATTCTAATTTTGGAACAAATTTTGAAGAGCCTCCCACGTCTCATGGGCAGTGTTCTTCCCGGACAAATGAGGTATTAAGCAGTCCTTAACACCATCTAGGATGATCAGCTTTGCCTTTGTATCCAATCCCTCGTACACTTCCAGCTCCTTAGGGTTTGGTGGCTTCTTGATTGCTTTCTCGACAAATTCCCAGATCTTGTTGACCATCAAAACCAACTTGATCCTTTCCTTCCATGGACTATAGTTGGACAGCCCTTCCAACCAGTCTTCATACTGAAGACCAACCTGCAACTTCAACATTGTTTGAGCCGTTCAACAACAATGTGACCAACTCCCTTTTAAGTTGTACTTCGTTGTGCACACTCTGATTCATTGGTCCTTCAAAGTAGCTCTGATACCATGTTTTTACACGATAATGGAATCTAGGATAGAATCTTAAATCACTGACACTACCAATCCAAGTATCACAACAAGACTACTTTGCACAGCGGAATAATATACAGTAGTAAATCTACTCGTGCACAAAATATACACAACATTTTACAAATTTAATCAACAACCCAACTTCAGTATATTAATCAAACTAATAATACAACCGTCTAGGGCTCTCATACCAGGGATAGTGGCCCTCATATAGCCACTAGCACAAGAATACAAGAACAAGATACATTGATCATCTAGCTGATGTTGCACACCATCTCGGCTTCTTGATCTTATCATGAACACAATGCGGGTCCTTTGCTTCCATTCTGCAACGCTACCTCTATCAATGCACCAACTCCTTTAGGCCACTGAGCTCGACTCTCCAATTTGCCCTCTAGCTAATCCTAAGTCCATCTACAACCAACACGTAGGGTCTTCATGCATACTAGCTTCTCCTTAATCCTTCAAGGCCACATCACTTTGAGTCTTCTTGCCCATTGTTGCTCCTCAACTACTTAGGGACTTCTTCCCATTATTGTCTCCCTGTGTTGCTCCAATGACGACAAACATAGGGCAGGAGGGTTGCCACCTATCATTGTCAAACTTCCCTTCTCCAACAATGAACTTGGGCTACAAACTGCTCCTCTATGACGCCCCTCTTTAGACCTTCAAAGATCAGTCAATGAATTCATCAACTCTGCCTCTACTAGAAATCCAAGTGTCCTTTCCTTCACTGCACTTAGGGCTCCCTTGGTCTACTTTCTCGCTACCCTCCAACAGTCCACAAGTGTCTAATACAAATGTCCAATCTGGACCCTATCCTCTAACAACAAATCACCCTTGAACACATCATCAATACATACCTTAGGGCTGGTGTTTCTCTGTTGTAGCCTCTACTCCTGGTTAGGCTTCCAACAGCCTGTTAGCCCTCTCCAAAATACTCCAACAGCCTCCTAAATACTGTGGCCTTTCTCCCTTATGCTCCTGCTCCCATACATTGGTATCTAAGGCAGTTTCCAGCCACTGTTTAGGCCTTTCGGCCACCTTCCAACTGAGGCAAAGAGCTTCAGCCCTCCTATCCAACTAATGAATAGGACAGTGGCTCCTTTTGGAGATCTGCCCACACATTAATACCACACCAATCTGCTCAAAATTGCCTCAGCCTGCACATAGAGTATCTCGGCCCTTCAAAATAGGAAATCTGCCATCAAAACTATGCACAAACAGACCGAGACTTGTCCTTCAAATCTTGGCCTCCTCCACAGATCAAACTTGGCCCTCAACAGTCACAAGAGATCACCCACAGCTCCTCTAATCTTCGCTAAAGTCTGCTCCTTATATCTACGGCCCAAAACAGATGTGTTCCTTGTGATTTTGTTGCACTTGGATGCGCTCTAAACCTCTCACATTCACCTTATATGTAATGTCCTCTGTGAATTGAGGACAAATAGGACTTGTTAACCTATCCATCCCCATAGGCTATAGTCCTCCATAAAGGGGATAAAAACCCAAAATACCCATTATTGGGCAAATTTTGGGTTAGTTGGGTGAAAAAAGCCTAAAACTGGGGTATGAGTAAGGTTCACTCAATCAATTAAAAGAGATGAAACCCCTTAGAAACTCTATAATTAAAGGAGGCTTGAATTCATTTGGAGGCATAAAGTGTGGATCATTTCAATTGTTCTTGAGCATTAGCTTAGCTTTGAAGGTCTTAGGACCTCTTTTTCTTTGCCAATTTCGGTGGTGAAAGATTCCACCCTAGTTGACAATTTTCTATTTTTTCTCATTTTGTTTTTGGGCACAGGAGTTCGATTTGAAAAGGGAGCGAAATTTTGTTAGTTGTTGGTTAAAATATTAATAATTCCTTGGGTTTATCAATCCCTTGGGTTTGTAATATTAATCCTTTAGTTTTTTAATATGGCACGGGATTGTGTTTCTGTCAGGCAGCGAGGGTTTGGTCGATGTTGGTTCGTGGGTCTGGGCACGGAAGCAACAAAGGCAGCAAGTTCTTTAAGACTAGGCACAAAAAGAGCAACGAAAATCTCTAACCGAACAGGACCATCAATCTTCTTCCCCAACAGAAGCCACAAAGCGAAGTCCACTTGGAAAGTTGGAAGCAGTTCGAGGGTATGAGGATTAGTGGAGTCCTGGCCTAGTTTTTCTGAAGTGGGTTTTAACTCCAATTGACCATGTTGGACATAAAGGGTAACTCAGTTCTGTTGAAGACAGTCCATGAGTTTTCTTAACGATTCAAACTCTCTCTTGAGGTTGTCGCGATTTTAATTGTTGGATCCGTGACATGCGGTGAGTATAAATCGAGCACAGAAGTTTTTAAGGATGCACTGTGTGGTCAAAATAGACAAACGAAGATTTTCTAAGAAGCATGAGATCAGGACGTCTCTGGGGCTAGGTCAATTTTCGAGTCTCTTTTTAGGCCTTGATCAGTTGATACATTTAGTTGGAGAATTAATTCTTATAAAACGTTGATTTGGTATTATTTGATATATTAGACGGAGAATTATTTCTTATGGAATATTGAAATGGTATTATTTGATACATTTAGACAGAGAATTATTTTCCTCTGTACAGTTGAATTGGTATTATTTTGAATTGGTGGACTGTCTAAACCTATGTATAAGCGCTTTGAGAGTTGACCAAACCTTGTCGAGTAATGTTGGAATATTTGATATTGATAGTTGAATTGTATATTTTTATTACAATATTACTAGTTAAAGTTGCAAAGATTTTTGTTATATTCAGTACAAGGAAATTTACTGAAACCTTAGGACAAATCTAGGGCAGAAAATTTCAGTAGTATATTACAGTGGTATCAGAGTGTTGGACTCCTGCCAGCCTGTGAGAGTGGTGTATGTTGTCGGGAGATACCAGTAATGTTATAGCTAGAAAGAACAGGGGTAATTGCAGGACAGCCATGGAAGGTAAAGAGGATCGAGGAGATCCAGACACCAGCGATCTCTTACATGTGTTGATACATGGACAGCCAAAAATATCAAATTTAATATTACAAGGGCATGGACAGCAGTTAATGCAAACATTGGTTCAGGGTCAACAACAACTTGACCAGTGGATGACTCATCTCATAGGGAGTCAAAGTGTTGTCAGCAACAACAGAACTAACATGGAGGGGAATGGGAATCCTAACCCTGATCCTCCTAACACTAGGAGAACCAACAGGAGTCACTGACCGTTGCTGCCTTAATTCACAATTAATCAATTTCTAGTAAATCAAGAAGTCGTTGAACTAAACAGACTACTAGACGGTTACTTTCGAGAATATGGAGCATTAGAAGAAAACACACGAGTCAAATTTAATATTACAAGGGAAAGGACAGCAGTTAATGCAAACATTGGCTCAGGGCCAACAACAACTTGACCAGTGGATGACTCATCTCATAAGGAGTGAAAGTGTTTTCGGCAACAACAGAACTAACATGGAGGGGAATGGGAATCCTAACCCTGGTCCTCCTAACACTAGGAGAACCAACAGGAGTCACTGACTGTTGCTGCCTCAATTCACAATTAATCAAGTTGCAGTAAATCAAGAAGTCGTTGAACTAAACAGACTACTAGACGATTACTTTCGAGAATATGGAGCATTCGAAGAAAACACACGAGTCACTATGACCTTCAATGAATACAATAATTTCAGATTCAGAAACAGGCCAGGGGGACAACCTAATTCCGAACTAATATGCAAGGTGAATAAACTTTCCTTCCTTTATTTGATGGGTCATCTAAATGTACAGCAAGAGCTTGGGTACAAAAATTAGACACCTACTTCAGGCTCAATCCTATGGAAGAAGCAAACGCAATCCAATTTGCCACATTGGACCTAGAAGGGGAAGCACATGAATGGTGGTATCATGGTCTAGTAACATTAGGGCATGTCAACATTACCTCTTATGAAGATTTTACGCAAAGGTTGATAGAAAGATTTGACCGAAAGAACAAGAAGTCGTTGAACTAAACAGACTACTAGACGATTACTTTCGAGAATATGGAGCATTAGAAGAAAACACGTGAGTCACCATGACCTTCAATGAATACAATAATTTCAGATTCATAAACAGACCAGGGGGGCAACCTAATTCCGATCTAATATGCAAGGGGAATAAACTTTCCCTCCCTTCATTTGATGGGTCATCTAAATGTACAGCAAGAGCTTGGGTACAAAAATTAGCCACCTACTTCAGGCTCAATTCTATGGCAGAAGCAGACGCAATCCAATTTGCCACAATTTTCACCTAGAAGGGGTAGCACATGAATGGTGGTGTCATGGTCTAGTAACATTAGGGCATGTCAACATTACCTCTCATGAAGATTTTACGCAAAGGTTGATAGAAAGATTTGACCGAAAGAACCCAGGCATCCACTTCTCAAGCAAACAGGATTGCATGAAGAATTCATTTCAAAATTTGAGCATATCGTTGTAATGGTAACATATATATCTGAGGAGAGATTAGTTATGCTTTTTACAAAGCTTTATCCGAACCAATGCAAGGATGGATCAAAGCATTCAATCTCGCCACTCTTCAAGAAGCTATCAAGAAGACTTGTGATATAGGGAATGTCGTAATCAAATCAAAAGCCCCTCTAAACCACTCATCCCTCCAAAAGATAAGGAAAAGAAGGCCCCTCAACGTGATTGGCTCAAAAGGGACAGGTTAGATGAGGAGATCCGAAGCGAACTAATAAGGAAAAAGTTATGGTTTTTTTGCAAAGAAACATGGGAACCTGGAAATCGTTGCTTTGGAAAAGGGAAGATTCACTACATTGAAGTGCTCTCTGACAATGAAGAAGAAAGAGAAGAGGCCACTCCAAGTACTAAATAAGAGCCACCGCAGAAGAAAGCAAACAAAGAAGAACAACCTAGCAGTTCCAAGGAAGAATCACCAGAAGAAGCAAAGGGTGAAGAGAAGGCCAGCGAGAAAGGAAGTCTCGTCTCCAAATCAAGATTGCAACCCTTTCAGGTATGGTACCCCCAGGTATTACACCTTCAGGGTCAGGGGAGTTGTCAAAGGGAAACACATCACAACACTAATTGATGGAGAAGCCACACATAATTTCATTGATGCAGCATTAGTGGCCAAAGGAAGACTCCCCACCGAAGAGTTTAAAGGCCTGGATGTGATAGTTGTGGATGGATACAACTTGGATTGCAACCGAATGATACCAAGTTTGAATGTAACACTCGATAATTATACTTATACCAATGACTTTTATGTGATAGATCTTGCAGACATCAATATGGTATTGGGGGTACAGTGTTTGTATTCGTTGGGAAAGCACAGGATGGACTACCAAGCACTAGAAATGGAGCTTAAAGCTCCTAATGGTAGCAAAGTCATTTGAGAGGTATGGAAAACGGTGGACCACAAGTCATTTCAACCAAAAGAATGGAAGCTTTCTTCAGGCATGGCAATGTTGCCTATGTGACAAACTATAGAATCATGAGCCAAAAGGTTCCCAATAGCAATAAATCGCAGTACAAGGCAAATATTCAACAAATAATAGACAAGCATGCTCCAGTTTTCGACGACAATCCTCCAGGATTGCCTCCTAAGAGAGGATTCGAGCACACTATAGAATTGGAAGGGCGAGCTAAGCTCGTAATCACCACACCCTACTGACAACCAAATAAATTCAAGGACAAAATACAAAAGACCATCCAGGAGTAGTTAGAAATGGGCCACATTAGACCTAGCTCGAGTCCATTCGCCTCATTGGCACGTGGAGAATTGCATTGATTACCGAACACTCTATCAAAAATAGGTACCCCATCCCCAAGATCGATGAATTACTGGACGAACTTCACAAAGCAGTTTACTTTTCAAAGATTGATTTATGATCAGGGTACCATTAAATACAAGTTTGAGAGGAGGATGTGCCAAAAACAACATTGCAATCTCATTATGGACACTTTGAATTTTTGGTCATGCCATTTGGACTAACAAACACCCCCGCCACTTTCCAATCCTGTATGAACAATATCTTCAACAAGCAGCTAAGGAATTTTTTATTAGTGTTCTTTGACGATCTTCTTATTTACAACAAAACATGGGATGATCATTTGAGACATCTAGAAACAATTTTAAGAATTATGCACAAACAGTCTCTCTATGCCAAGGCATCCAAATGTGAGTTTGGGTTGACCAAGATTCTTTATTTGGGACACATAATCAGCGCAAAAGTAGTACAAGTCCATCAAGAGAAGATCCAAGCAATAGCGAATTGGCCTACACCCAAAACTCTAACAGAATTACAAGGGTTTCTTGGAATCTGCAGCTACTACCGATGGTTCGTTAAAGGATTCTGCCATTTAAGTGCGCCTTTGACAAACTTAACCAGAAAAGGACCCTTTCGGTGGACGGAGGAATCTGACAAGGCATTCAGCGAGCTCAAAGAAATAATGAGCTCATGTCCAGTACTGGCTCTTCCTGACTTTGGTCAACCATTCATATTAGAATGTGATGTGTCAAGGGAAGGAAAAAGAGTTGTCCTTATGCAAAAGAGCCATCCCATTGCATTCGAAAGTCGGGAACTAGAAGATTCACAAAGACTTCATTCCATATATGACAAGGAGATGCTAGCTATCATGCACGCATTGGCAAAGTTCAAATAGTATCCGGTCGGCAACGGATTCGTAATCAGGACAGACCACAACAGCCTACGCCATTTCTTGGGTCAAAGGGACTTGCACGAACGACAATAGAAATGGGTAAGCAAAATCCAAGCTTACGACTTTAACAATGAGTACATAAAAGGGAAGAAGAATGTTATGGCCGATGCACTCTCCACGAAACCTGTCGCGTGTGCTCTCATGGAAATTGCAGAAGATTGGAAGGCACACCTCTCAGCAGAAGATGCCAAGCACTAGTTTGTTTGCGCACTAATTAACAAGATCATCTATGATGGCAAGTACAAAGTAATTGATGAAGCCATTTATTATAAAGACAAGATATACTTGGTTCCTGAATATACACTCGGGGAAAAGATCTTGAAGGTTACATACGACGTCCCTTCAATTGGCATCGAGGATTCTTGAAAACCTATCGACAACTTCGGGAACGATTCTCGCCGAAAGGACTCAAGGAAGATATGATGAAATACATCAAGGAATGTATGACATGCCAACATAATAAGGTTGAGCACATACATCCTGCAGGGCTTCTCCAACCTCTACCAATCCCAGCACAAAAATTGGGAGGGCATCTCAATGGATTTCATCACAGGGTTACCCAAAGCACAAGGGAATGGCTACATCTACACGTGGTTGACAGGTTGACTAAATTCGAACATTTTTTGCCATCTTCGTTGATTACTCGGCCAAACAGGTGGCGAAATTGTTTTTCAAGGAGGTTTTTAGACTACATGGGCTGCCAAAGAACATAGTCAATGATCGTGACAGTAGATTTATGGGCGCATTTTGGTAGGAGATTTTCAGGCTAGTAGGAACTGAATTGACTGCTAGCACTAACTATCACCCTCAAACAAACAACCAGACAAAAATTGTGAATAAGTGAATTGAGGGGTACGTATGCAACTACGTGACAGGTTCGTAGAAGGCATGGATTAAGTGGTTATACCTTGGGGAGCATTGCTACAACACCACCTACCACTTATCCATAGGGATGACACCCTTCATAGCTTTGTAAGGATATGATGCACCATCCTTCATCGATAGAATTTTTGAAGACAGCAAGGCGCCTCTTTCTAAAGACTGGATATAGGAGAGTAAGGACATTCTCAAGATACTCAAGGAAAACATACAGGTAGCTCAAAATCGACAAAAATTGTACGCATACCAACATCAGACAGAGCACAGTTTTGAGGTGGGAGATCTTGTTTCTTACAATTACAACCCTATAGACAATCTACACTCAAGAAAAGAGGGGCGAAAAATTGAAGCCGAGATTTTATGGGTCATACAAAAGCATCCAGAGAGTGGGCAAGGTGGCATATGAGTTGGAGCTACAAAGTAACAAACAAATTCACAATGTATTCCATGTGTCATGCCTCAAGAAGGTTGGGGGCCAGCAGATCACCACCTCTGTCAAATTGCCACCATTAGATGAAGAGGGACAATTGGAATTGATTCTAGAAATGATCATGGCAGTGCGAGAAAAGAAGCTAGGGGGAAGAGTAATTCTGGAATATCTCATCCAATGGAATAATTTACCGAAAGAGAATGCCACATGGGAAGGAGAACGAATTATGTACCACTCGAACTTGCAATTGCTTGAGGGCAAGCAATCTCAGGCAAGGGTATTGTAATGTCCTCTACGAATTGATGACAAATAGGACTTATTAGCCTATCCATCCCCGTAGGCTATAGTCCTCCATAAAGGGGATAAAAACCCAAAATACCCATTATTGTGCAAATTTTGGATCAGTAGGCGAAAAAAAACCAAAACTGAGATTTGATTAAGGTTCACTCAATCAATTAAAAGAGATGAAACCCCTTAGAAAATCTATAAATAAAGGAGGCTTGAATTTATTTGGAGGCATCAAGTGTGGATAATTTCATTTGTTCTTAAGCATTAGCTTTGAAGGTCTTAAGACCTCTTTTTCTCTGTCAATTTCAGTGGTGAAAGATGCCACCCTAGTTGACCATTTTCTATTTTTTCTCATTCTGTCATGGGCACACAAGTTCGATTTGAAAAGGGAGCAAAATTTTGTTAGTTGTTGGTCTTGTTTGGCACAAGATTGTATTTCTGTCAGTCAGCGAGGGTTTGTTCTATGTTGTTTAGTGGGTTTGGGCAAAAAAGCAACAAAGGCAGCAAGTTGTTTAAGACTAGGCATAAAAAGGGCAGCGAAAATCTCTAACCGAGCAGGACCGTCAATCTTCTTCCCCGACAGAAGGCAAAAAGCAAAGTCCACTCGAAAGCAGCTCGAGGGTTTGAGGATCAGCAAATTCTTGGCCTAGTTTTTCTAAAGCGGGTTTTAACTCCAATTGACCAAGTTGGATGTAAAGGGTAACTCAGTTCCGCTGAAGACAGTCCACGAGTTTTCTTAGCAATTCAGACTCTCTCCTGATGTTATTGCTATTTTAATTGTTGGATCCATGACATGCAGTGAGTATAAGTCAAGCGCAGAAGTTTTTAAGGAAGCACTGTGTGGTCAAAATAGACAGACGAAGATTTTCTAAGAAGCATGAGATCAGGACATCTTCGGGGCTAGGTTGATTTTCGAGTCTCTTTTTAAGCCCTGATCAGTTGATACATTTAGTTGGAGAATTATTTCTTATGGAACGTTGAATTGGTATTATTTGATACGATTAGACGGAGAATTATTTCCTATGGAATGTTGAATTGGTATTATTTGATACATTTAGACTTTGAATTATTTACGTTGTATTATTTTGAATTGGTGAAATGTCTAAATCTATGTATAAGCGCTTTGAGAGTTGACCAAACATTGTGGAGTAATGTTGGAATATTTAATATTGATAGTTGAATTGCATATTTTTATTACAATATTACTAGTTAAAGTTGCAAAAAAATTTCATATATTCAATACAAGGAAATTTACTGAAATCCTAGGACACATCTAGGGCAGAAAATTTCAATAGTGTATTACATTATATTTATATGTTTCTCAAGGGCTCAACAAACTGCCCTTGTGGGCTTGTACAACTTGTCATGAGGGCTACAATAACCCTAGCCGACCTGAACATTACATGTGCAAACCCAAGAGCAACATATAAAAATTAATATCTCATGTTCTAGACCTCTGATTTAAGTGATTGTCACTGCCCTTTTCTCCTCTAAGGGTCCTCTAACCCACCTCCATGTGTCATATCACTTGAACTCCTCTTGGTTTTGGCCCCACACAGATGGGTGCAAAACCCCAAGCTTGGGTTTCAAGCCCACAAAGCTATGTTGAACGAAACTTCTAGGAACCCGACATTTCGGGCCGTACCCATACCTGAAACTCTGAAACTCGGCCAAAACTCGACCATCATGTAATAATCTAATAGCATTAATATAGACTTGGTTTTCCTTCTAAATTGTCAGCTATGGGTCTTGTTTCCCTTTTTTCTTGCAAGATAATGTGATAATCACTTATATATAAATTATATATATATAATATAATGGCATTTCCATTTTTGGGAGGTGACGTTTATAAATGTACCCGTTTCAAAAACTTTGAAACGTTTCGACGCTTCGTGCAACTTTGCCACAAAGTACTTTTGTGGTGCTCCAACCTCCAAACCCTGAACCCTAGGGGTTGGAGCACCTCCCAAGCTACCAAATCTCAACAATATTATGCATGTACCAAACTTACAACATTCCAGAGTTAACCTGTTGTTCAGATTTAGCATCAGTTAGAGTGAGTTTATTTTCGCGTGCATTGACTATCATTAGAGGAGAGCGCAGATCCCTAGGACAACTAGGGCGCTTGCATGAGCATTTAAAGAAGGCATAGATCCCAATGAAGACTGTACAGGAATGCATGCCACAGTTATCATCCAGTTGGGATGCACTCTCTATGACACATCTATCCATGCAAGAGGGCACACTGGCTGAGTAGATTGGGATCAGGGTTTGACTGATTCATCATGGGCACTTCATGGATGTGAACAGATACACTGTATCTTCCTTCTGCCTCTTGTTCTATAAAAGAGACCTAGAGCACTGTTGGCAAATTTTAGTTTTAAGCTATAACAGTGTAATTTTTTCTTCTATCAGTAAATAGAAGATAGATCCAGTATCGAATCTTCCACATTTGTGTTTGCTGTTTGCAATTTCCGGCAGTACATGTTCATACCTGAAAATATTTAGAGCTTAATGTTTTGATTAAGGTTTTCAATTTTTAAACTACCTAGGCTTAGGTTAATTTATCTACGCCTAGGTATATTTATCTAAGTGCAGAATCTGCTCACCATGGTTTAATATTGAACATTTTGGTCTCTCTCTCTCTCACACACACACAGATTTGGCATGCATGGAAAATAGTTTCCAAGGAGCTCCAGTGGGATTTTGATGAGCTGAGGAGCATTTCAGATTTATGCCTGAGGAGATGTGGGATGAAGAGTCAAGGAATGATATGGACTGGACAGAAGTTAAACATTCCTAAGGGTTATCATTTGCTGATAATCAAACTTTAGTAGATCTTTGCAACGTTCTTCCAGAGTCCAGACTTCCAAGATAAAACAGGTTCATTGGCCATGGAACAACCTAAAAGTTGAAACTAGTCTTACAATTAACCTTTCATTATTTATAATTCAAGAGTTGTATCAAAAAGTTAGACCAAAGCCTCCAACTGCAGCAAAGAGACTAAATAAAAGGTGGACTATTCAAGATATTGAAGAGAGCCGGAGGTGGACAAGAAGAATCCTTTAGGATTGCATGATTCAGGCTCAATCACACCTAGCAGTTATGGATCGGTTGCAACGCTTGTGAATATGAAACGGCTGTTGCAGTATATGTAACAAAGTTGAGGATATCAAACATGTTATCAAGGGGTGTAGAGTGGCTGAATTTTTGAGACTGGACTGCCACTGAATATGCTATCCATTTTTTCATCCCTATTTATGGGAAGGGCTCATCTTGGGAGACAGCTGGATGATTAGGCAGCATAGTGCAGAGATTGAAGTAGTGTCTGATTGACAGAAATTTCCATTTTTGGGACGAGGAGTTGCAGAAACACATTCAATGGTGATTCCTCTCCTCTGCACTTGTGCTATGTAGACACATTCAATGGTGATTCCTCTCCTCTGCACTTGTGGTATGTAGACACATTCAATGGTGATTCCTCTCCGCTGCACATGTGGTATGTAGCAGCATGAAAAATAGAGCTACAATTGTAGTTTTTAGAAAGGATGAGGACGTTGAAGCAAAGGCAGATATGCTATCACCCCTCACATATGTAGGAAGGCATCGTTTGTATAATCACAGCCTAGCATATTGATGTGTAACATTGTATGGCATGTATACTCTAGACTCTAGAGTACTCTTTTGTGTATTATTGCAATATAAGATGCATTTACCACCACACAAAAAAACACACATTAAACAGACTCTTCACTTACAAACAAGAAAATTCATAAATAGGCTCCAACTTCTTCAAGTAATTCATCTAACTTTTGGAGAAAAGCACACAGAACTCTAAGAATATACCATGCAAGGGTCGTTCAAAAGAAGTGGATTTGCCAAATTTCATTAGAACTTTTCCTGTATTTTCAGGATATGGAAAACTGTTTCCCAAATTTTTTGTTATCAAAAATGTGCATATGGACTTAGACCATAATCTAGATTGAGAATTAGTATGCGTTATTGTCATATGATCTTCAGAATTTGAACTCTATTGAAATTGATATTATAGTGATTACACGGTGAAATTTCAAGCCCCAGTAAATGTTCTACATCTGGATTCTGTATAGATATTATTGTTGTTGTTCTTAGAATGGCTAGTTATCTTTCTGTTACTATCACTACCATGATAACCTTTCCAGTTTCAGCTTTTATGTTACTATTTCAAAGTAAATGTAGAATAAATTGGTCTAATCCATATAGCATCGCAAACCCAGCAACCTGCCAAGATTGGGACATAATGTATCGGAGTTCACACTAGTTGCATACATAGATCCAGCTTATAGGATATTCTCAAATAGATCAAAGCAGATCATTTGACATAGCAGCACAAGGATCTAACTAATTATGAGATCATAGAACTGGGGAATTGAGTACCAAATCTCATTCGCCATCTCTGCTTTTCTTTCAGAACTACCATCATTTACATAAGGGTAGCTTAATAATGTATTGCAATAAAGGGAACAGCCAAACAAGCATGACATTCTGACATTGCATGCTGACACCTTGTTGTAATACTAAGTTTCAACCTGCACATTATCTCAATTACAGAAAAGGGTAGAATTTCTAACACAGTTGCACAAGTCCACTATGTTGTGATACTCACACCATACTCGTGGTGTTTCAGTTGCTGTATTATAATGAATTCAAGCACTGCCTGAATGTAGGGACACAGAGCAAGGGATCCCAAAAGATGGTCCATCATACCATTGCAAACTCACATGATACTCACTTACTCTACTTTAGCCGCTATCCATTTCAAGGTAAAATAGTGTAATCCTTAATTATAGAACAAAGCTGTGACTCAAAATCACACCTGCAACATACTTCTGCAATTAGTTTCAGTTTCCCGGACACTCAATAGAGCAGAGCAGTTATTTTAGCATAGTTGAGCAAAAAGCTTGTGCCTCAACAAAATCATTAAGATAAGATACTTCTACTGATGTCCAACAAATGACCACAAAAGTAGGTTAATGGGACCGAAGAGTACAAACAGTATGAATAGAATGTGGGAGTGCCAACACAACTCCTATAAAATGACAAAAATACTACAAAGAAAGAAACCTACATAAGTATACCATCAGAACATATGTATAAAACTGTCCCTGTCAAGATAGAGAGTGAGGAAGGGAGATCAGACGATGGGGGCGATGATGTCAAGGTCTCCTGAGTCTGATAGTCAAGGGCAAGGGGGTCGAACTGGGCATTGGCTTGCTCTTGGAGTCTTCTGGATCCATAAGAAGCCTGGCTGCACAAACCGGAGGGGGATGTACGAGTGAAGGATACTCTTAGATTCTTAACATCCAAGGTTGGAAGAAGGAAACTCTGAATGAATCTTTGGCTACTCCTCTGGATCTGGGAGGTAGTCTGATGAGCGGGGCATGCTCTACTCTGGATCCATCTAAAGCTGATCTCTCTAGTGCTCTCAGGATGTGTGGCTTGATATTACTTCCTGAGTTTCAGCTTCTAAATTATTATGAACTATAACTCTTGTAACAAAGTGGCAAAAAAAGGATCTCGATTCTCAACAATGTCATTATATACTATTGTAGGATTAGGTAGACTCAATCGCACATTCATTGCAGCTTCTAGGCATAGTAACAAAGACAGTCACTGGCTCTCTTCACTTCATTGTCTGGGGTTTGCCCATTTGGGTTTACCCTTTGTTTTGTCATTTTGTAAATTTTCCTTTTCATGAGATGCACTCCTACATTAGTATTGTCACTTGATGTACCTATGAGTCACATTGACATAGTTTCATCAGTCGTGGTCTACAATATGATTTCTTTATTTCTTTTTGCCGACAGTATAAAAAACAAATGGCCAAATCAGTCAACAATTCCGTTGACCAGACAACCAACATTTTAAAAACTTGATCGTTTCACTCAACGATAAACATTTATGCCATATTGTTTTAGGAACACTGAGCAGTCAAATTTTGTTGTATTTAAACCAGCACAGATCAATCTTAAGCCCAGATCTATTAAGCAATGGGAGAGATCAAAAAGAAATTGAGCAAAACTCTTTTTGCTGAAAAGGTCCAAGGCTAAAAAAGATCTATGCTGGTTTATATTATTATCTATAGATATATTTTTTAAATTATCTTATTATTTTCATTTTTATATTACAGATCTCAACTTTTTTTCATTTTGAGTTACGAACATGACACATCCCCACCATACTAGGCTGTAGAGTATTGTAATTAATTTTTAGAATTCTTTTAATTATGAAATTTACCACTTCTTCCCATATCTCTCATATTTCAGTCCACCTTTTTCATTCTATATTTGAGGTCCACTGTACTGAACTTATCGTCCAAAAATTGTGACTGCTTCTAGGTTATTGTGAATTAGATTAGAACTTCAAAGTTAACATAGCAGTAACTAGTCCCATTCATCCCACCCGTCATTTTGCATTTACTCTGCCTTGAACCCTTCCATTCCTCCCCTACCCATGGATACTGCTATTGTCTTCTCTGTCTACTTTGGGTTCTTCGTTCGCTTCCCTTGGATGAGTCTGATTTCTGAGATGGCATAGATAGGAGGCCCTAGTGTATGGCTGGAAAATTGAAACAAGGATAAAGCAGGCACTTGTACCTGTTTATTCCATCTTGAGGGCGCAAAAAAAGCTGCCAAGAGGAATATTGAATTCATGACCAAGATGGCGTGAGAAATTCATCAGGAGGTTAAAATGGTTTGCCAGAAGACTGATGAGGCTATGGAGAAGGTGAATTTCTATATTGTCCATACACAGATTCGGGGCCTGAACACCTGACTGGAGAAGAGCAACAGGCAGGATGCTGCCCTGCAACCCGAGGTCACCAACCTTAAACAGACAATAGAGATTTATCTTCAGCATCTTGAGAGTATGATGAGGGGAGGAAAAAATCCAGCACCAAGTAAGCCGAAGACTTTGCTTCAAATGATGGGAGCTCTCCCTCTGAGCATCTACAAAGGATGCAAGTCAGCCAATCCCAGCTCCAAATGAAGCCGTTGTGTTAAAATTGGCAACCATGGCAAAACTTCATGTGGGTCATCTTATTCATGGCTGATAATATTTTTATTAAATTCCTCTCGTCGAGAGGTGTATGATTGATATAAAGATCATCCGATTCCGATAAATATTCATGGAGATATGAATTTATTTTGATTATGGAATTATTATCAAGTCGACCTACAACTCATGTAGTCTCAAAAGCCCAACAGTCGCATCTATTCACCCACCAACGTTGTGTATAAATATAATAGGACTTTTCCTCATTTGGACTCACTCATCTCATCACATCTCTCTCTCTCTACTGCGCAGATATGAGTCTCTTCTCTACTGCACTGAAATGGGTCTCTCTCTCTCACACATGTGAAGCCGGAAACTGCTGAAACTGACGCTGCAACTGCAGAAGTAAAGATTGACTTGCGAGGCCTAGAAGATCTCCTCTTTGGAACTGCACTGTAGGTTCATCTAAACCTCCTCTGAAAGCCGCAACTTTTAGTCGTGGAATGAAGTCAATCCTATGAACGGTTTGCAAGATATCGATTGCCCTAGTTTGAAGCCGGAAACTACTGAAACTGACGCTGCAACTGCAGAAGTAAAGATTGACTTGCGAGGCCTAGAAGATCTCCTCTTTGGAACTGCACTGTAGGTTCATCTGAACCTCCTCTGAAAGCCGCAACTTTTGGTGGTGGAATGAAGTTAATCCGATGAACGGTTTGCAAGATATCAACTGCCCTAGTTTGAAGCCGGAAACTGCTGAAATTGACGCTGCAACTGTAGAAGTAAAGATTGACTTGCGAAGCCTAGAAGATCTCCTCTTTGGAACTACGTTGTAGGTTCATCTGAACCTCCTCTGGAAGCCGAAACTTTTGGTGGTGGAATGAAGTCAATCCGACAGTCGGTTTGTGAGATATCGTCTGCCCTAGTTTGATAATGAAGCCGCTAATGCTGATGCTGTTGATCTAGAGTTTGCTACTGCTGATATGAATCAGATTTATTGTACTATTTCTCTCTGCTGAATTATTGAAAATAAAAGAAGATTTGATCAAAGGGTTTCCCCACACATTGTGGGGTTTGTCCCTTGCTAGCCGCCACATCTTGTATCTCTTGTCTTGGCTTGTTTTCTGTCGATCGTTTAATGTTCTATCTGCACTTTACTTTATATATATGTAATTGCTAATCTGTGGAATATAATAAGAAAAAGAAGTACACTGTTACAAGCATAGAACATACCATAACTTAACACTTTATCATTGTTATTGGTATCCTCATTAGTATGTGTTTTTTATGTTTGCTTGCTGCACAGGGTATTGTTATAATCGCAGTGAAAATGTGTGATGGGCAATCACCCTGGTTAACATATGTTTTGGGTGTTTTCTTGTTAATAAAACTAGGATGGCAGTCTCTACCTGGCAATTTTGAAATTTTCGTCTTTTCCATGCCAGGTATCTAAATGTATTCTAGGTAGTAACAGCCTTTACTCAAAAGCCAGGTTTTTTTATAAAGGTTGTTTTCTTCTACTTCTACATCCATCTCTTGGTCGGGCTAGAGCTTCGCACTTATTAGGGTTTGTACTTTTGTCATACTAGAACATGCTCTTCTCTTTCGGTTATGGATCTTTGAATCTCTTTTACTATGTTAGCTATCCTTTAGTGTCAGGAATGTTCTTGACACTACAACAGTCCATGGCTCACTGTTTGTACTTTCTCGTCTCATTTTGTTTTCCTTGGTCATTTGTTTGACACGATAAAATTCCCTTATCTTATCTAATGAACATCAGTAGTTTGCCAAGTCTGTGTCTCCTTCACATAAACAAAGCCCATGCATTTTCTGCCGTATATGTAAAATTCAATTTTAAGATAAGGGCCGAAATGATGAAATAGAAAGGCATAGGAAATCTGATTTTTCCTCATTCGCAATCAAATCCGGATTTAATTTTGAAAATGCAAATTGAATGAGAAATCCCGTGGATTTGAGATTGCTTACTTTATGCATTTCTTCTTTGGAAACAAAAGACTCAGAGATAATATGTATGCTGTCCTTGAGAACCCCCGTCACGACAGCCGTGATTGCTTCTGCTTGCTTAGGCGTCATGCCCTCTTCCTCCAACTTTCGAACCTTTAACGACCCCGCAAAAATCAAAACACGGCAACCCATTAGCCATTGAGGAGCTTGACAGATTGATCAACTAATGGTGAAAATTAACTCGGTAAAGATAAATAAATACCATGGCCATGGTGTCGACTAAGAAAGCTCTGTTCCCGGGTACGAGATCTGACATGTGGTGGACTTTAACTCTAGAGGTTTCGCAAGCAATTAAAGACGATGATCGACCGAGCATTTGCAAAGAATGTAATGGCGGGCGAGGCATTGGAATTGCTAGTGTGAAGTTTTAATGGCGATGCAATGCACTGCGGTGAAATGGCAATTGCTGGCTGGGCAGAGCACAATATTACGTACTGCTTCACTGCGGATCCTGAATTTATCTTCGCAGACCTCTGTCATGAAACATTCTACCAGGTTGCTGAACAAAGCCCTCTGATTGTTACTGTATCGAACAATAATTGTCTTTTTGGGGGACGTTTTAGTTGTGGTCAATTACACATCCGCATCGCCAAAACCCTTGAGAAGCGCTTTTCAGAGATCTGATCACCGTAAACCCACCGAAGCTGCAGATTCTTTATATGAACTCTAATAATAATAATAATAATAATATCTATTTTTAAGGTCACAGCCAAGCCAAACACCAAATTGGTGTATGAGACCCCTTGTTTGTGGGACAAGGGACCCACCTCCGCGCAGCCATTTGACTGCTAAGTCTACGAAGGCATACATACTCTACCCCCTCTGGTTTTGAACCTGTGACCTCTTAGGAGGGAACACATGCTCTTAACCATTAGGCCCACTCTACAAATTGGTAAAGTTTCATGTAGACATTTGAAGTTATCACTAATATCACTTGGGCAGTGCCGTTTTATAATAGCGCTTAATGGACATAGATGTTTAATTAGAATATTAATGTTTTTTATTATTTTTTAAATATATATTTTTTTATAAATTTTAGGTGTAGGATTTAATGGTTTTTTTTCCGTACTAATAAATATTAAAATATTTATTATATAATAATTATCTATTTTAATTTTAGATTTATCAATTATCAAGAGGGATCAAATCTCTTAAGATGCAAAGTGGAAACAGAAAAACATTTCATTTTAGAACGTGAGGCTTTTAAAGACACCATGGAAAGTTATGCAAATATTCTCGCAGCCAGTTCTTGGGATAATCTATTCAACTAGGGGTTTGTTGAGAAGTTGGGTGCATTTATTGTGAGGCTTCACAGGAAAAGGGTCAAATACAAAAACCACATGGAGAAGCAATATGTCTCATAGGCTATCTCTAGCCTAGTGGACATTAAAATAATTTCTTTTTGCCTAGTGGACATTAAAATAATTTCTTTCTTTCTTTCTTTCTCTTTGTTGAAAGCAAACTAGAGCAAAGGTTTTCACCTCGAGAAATTGCTATTTTAAATCAACCTAGATCCATCTTAATTCCAGATTTATCAAGTGTCAAGATGGATCAAATTTCACAAAACTTGAGGAAAGGTTTGCACCTCGAGATAGGCTATATCTAGCCTGGTGAATGTTAAAATAATTTCTTTCTTTCTTTCTTTCTTTCTCTTTGTTGAAAGAAAACTAGAGCAAAGGTTTGCACCTAGAGGGATTGTTATTTTAAACCAACCTAGATCCATCTTAACTCCAAATTTATCAAGTGTCAAGAGGGATCAAATCTATGGAGGTGCAAACCTTCTCAAAACTTGAGGAAAGGTTTGCACCTTGAGATATTCGATCCCTTTCGATACTTGATAGATCCAGAATTAAGATGGATATTGGTTGGCTTAAGATATATATATAAAAGAATTGCATTGGCAAAAGTATGGGTTGTCAAAACCTCAAGCACAATAACCACTAATGGTAAGTAAATTGACTCTATGGCTTCAATTTTACTAGAACTGCCACAAAAACAATATTTATAAGCATTAGTTTGTTAGGATTTTTAAATTTTATTTTTATTTTAAATCATTTTATATTATTTTCATTTTTATCTAATTTGACCTATCAAAATGTTTACATAACATTACAACATTTCTTCCATATTGGCGCAATAATATCTACCTAAGAATACTATTGGCAAAACCATGAGTTGTAAAAACCTCAATTGGTAAATTAACTCTATGACCTCCTCAATTTTACTTGAACTACTATTATTACCAACCTAGATCCATGTTAACTCTGATCTGCCAAATGCCAAGAGGGCTCAAATCACTTGAGATGCAAATTTAGAGTAAAAAGAGAGTTGATCTCTCTAGACATTGGAAGATCAAGAGTTAAGATGGATCTAGGTTAGTTTAATTTGCCCCTTTAAATAGGCTATATTCTACATGAATACCATAGGTCAATACCATGTGTAATTTTTATTTTTATGGAATTATCTCTATTCTTATTTTTTATTTTTTTATTAATCATAAAAATGAATATATAAATTAAACATATATACATCTAAAAAATATGGAACAAAATTCTTAACCATGGAGAATTATTTTCATTTTACCATAGAGATTCTTAACATGTAAATAAACTTTGTTACAATATCATGGTCCAATCAATACCACATTCCCAAAAATCATTACTTATTTCATATGACACTTGTCATATGACATTTTTTTTAATTAAACAATTTAATGAAAAGAGCAAAAAGGGCATAACTACTTTGAAGATAAATCTCAATCTTTGATTTGTGTATACTAGTATGAATATTCTAGAATATTATGTGGAGGTTAAATCCTTTCATCCACCTACTAATTTTTAATAATTAAAATAAAATTCTCCAAACCACATTCCAAAATAAATATTGCCTATTACTATAGATATTCCAAAATAAATATTGCCTATTACCGTAGATATTCCAAAATAAACATGCCTTTTGGCGTAAATATAATTTGATATCTCTAGTAAGACATCCACGCCATTTGAATTTATTTATTTATTTTTGAAAATGATTATTCAAAATATAACTTGATGTGTCTAGTGAGACATCCACTTCATTAGAATTTAGATGTTAGAATTCTTTCCCCAAATCGAATCTAATTATTTGTTTTCAATCACAAGTATGAATGGAGTGTTTTTTTAATAATTTTGTCAACTTCAATCACCTATTTATTTTATGTCTCTCAGATGTAATGATGTTGTATCAGCATGTTAAGTTATTGTTGTGGTAGTGTGAGGTTTTTAGTTTATTTGTTAACATTGAATTAGATGCAAAGCATAGAGGAAGTGTGAGGCCCTAACCTTGAATGGCTTTAGGCACCTTCACCACATGATCGCATCGAGGCTCATTGATCATCATGGACATACATAACATAAGGATAATGGCTAAAAGATCCAGTTTTGAAGTGCCTTGGCTCATTGGCAAACCACACCATGGACATGTCAGATGTCCTTGCTCATAGACTAGGCACACCGTAAAACTTGGCAGCTCACATTAGTTGGTCAAGGCAAGTGAAGCTTGGAAGGGAAGTTGGCAAGGAAAGGCAAAGAGGGTTGTTAGAGGCAACCTTGTCCACAAACATGCATAATGCCTTCTGAACAAAATGACATAGGGAACTTTATTATCTTTTATAAACTGGGGTGTTTGGGCTACATGGAAAGCCAAGGAGTTGAGTGGTCCACACTTGGGGGTTGTGATGAACGACAAAGGTTCCTTTAGGTGCAAGTATCAATGAAGTGCAATAATGGGACACACTCATTGGGCACACATCTAATAGACGCACTTTGATGCACTTGGTTGCAATTAGACAAACTTGGATGTAGCTGGATGCACTTAAGTGTGGCTAGACACACTTGGGCACTTGGGCATGCTTGGGTACATTGTCTGACACATTTGTTGGATGTGAACATTTAGTAAAGAAGGCATTAAAGGAAACTGTAGAAATTTTGAATAATATAACACTTATTCACAGAAATTATCATGATTATACACTATTTGCGGAATGCATGCATAATACATAACCTCCTCTACGTTGATCATCAATTTTGCGGAATTAAGAAACAATCGCATGCGCACATTGAAACATCAATCACACATATCAACACAGTATGTATTGGGGAAAGCATACAGTTGGAAACCCCCAACTATCTGTATATTATATTGATTGAGAACATGTAACAATACATAGTACAATACTCCTCACAAGTACTCAGTACTATCTCCACCTGTTACACACAAACTAGCTCAAATCTGAATCAATCACAAGTTCAAATCTCCTCCACTACTTGCTTGCCTCCACTGCGCAACCCTGCATGAGAATAGATGAGAATGGTTGATCCAAACTCGTATTTCCCTTGTGTTGCACTATGCAATCCTCATTGGCAATATCAATCCACTGATTGTGCAAATCTCATGCACAACTATAGTCACAACTGACAGTTGTCTTGCCCTTTCACTCACCTCTAACACTTGTCTCCACTGGTCCATGCACTGAGTTAACTAATGTATTCTTTAGTTGATTTATGAGTTAACAATTAGTGAATTAATTAATAATTAATTCACACCACTCATCACTAGTGTATTTGGCAGTTAAACTAAATACAACTAGTTCAACTAAGTCAAACTGAACACAACTCCATCAACTCCTCAATCAACTCCACCAAACTCAATCACTTGAGTTCTAACTGAATTCCTTCATGCAATAGCTCAACTAACCCATAATAAAAGCATATTTCCTTCTGACAGTTGCATGTGCCACATCCGTAGCTCGAACTGAAGTGCTGCAAGAGGTTAAGATAATGTTTATAGTCCAAATATTATTAAGAGCTAATAATATTCGACTGTTCTATATTTAGAGTGGCAGTCTAAAAATAGACTCCACCCATATGTCTAAAAATAGAATTCCATCTATTTTTACCAACATGACCAATCATCTACAAATAGCATCCTGCAACTCATAGACCATGATTCATATGTCTAAAAATAGACATAGTCTAAAAATAGACTTTGCGCCAAAAATAGCCTGTGGGCACACTTAGTGAAGGTGACTTCTTTTCACTAAGCTCCATC
>APFE031488894.1:58035-83194 GCA_000404065.3 Pinus taeda
GTAACAACTTGGGTTGAGTTACTAGTCTTGGAAGCCTTAGTTGGACAAACGCTTTGGAAGCCCTATATAAGCTGTGAGTTGAGTTACTAGTTCTGGAAGCCTTGGTTGGACAAACACTCTGGAAGCCCTGGAAGACTTGGATGGAGACCAATCTGATGATGGTTTTTGGTGATGTCCGACTGTGAGGTGGAATCACTGTTTGATGGGTTGAGGTGGGTGGCCTCTGGAAGCCCTGGATGAGTTTTGATTGATGTGTTCTATGAGATCCCACATTCATGCTTGGAATATGGCACGAGGGTGATTGGATAAAGAGAGATTTGGCTCAGCCAATCTATGGTCGGGTGGAACTTGGTAGTCCCATCTTCGGTTGGTTCATTGCATTTATTAATGAGAAACATTCATTCCCTTGATTTTCATGTGCAAATGTACTGATGTATATATGGATTTTGATGGCTGATATGTTTATTGTATTTTTGTTCCTATTATGTTGTTTATATGCACATTTATCCTCAGAGGTTGTTACATAGTGGTATCAAAGCATGGTTCAAACACTTGGACTGGATGGGCTCTATCATAGGTAAAATGAAGAACAAATGTTACGTTTTAGACCTTTCTATCATATCTGTTATAACTTTTCTTCCATGGAATATTAGAATTCAAAAATTTGTCCATACTGAAGGTAAATCCGACTGATAATGTGGTAAAAATTTCAAATATTGGTTCACAATACTTTAAGAACTATGATCTAAGGAAGATGACCTTCCTGAATGCACCTTTAAACAGATCAAGTTGGTATTTTCTGCAATAACTTTTCTTATGTAGGCTTCCAGAAGCTGAAAAATCATCCACATTGAGGGGAAATAACAATTATTATGTGGTAGAAATTTCAGATATTGGGTCGCAATATTTTAGGAGATATGAGCAGAGGGAGTCGAGCCTTCTGAATGCTCCTAAAATCAAGTCTCAAACAGGTCACGCTAACATTTTTGTTATAACTTTTATTCTGGGCACTCTTAGGAGCTAAATGTTTTTCCGAAATGAGAGGAAATACCACTTATATTGTGATAAAAATTTCAGACATTTATTCACTATACTTTAGGAGATATGACTAGTGTAAATCGAGCTTTCTGGATACTCCTAGAATTGTGCACCAAATAGGATTGTGTTGGTATTTTATTATAACTTTTCATCTATGAAATCTCAGAAGTTGTAACTTGAACCATAGTGAGGAATAATACCACTAATAATATGATTCAGTTTCCATAACTTGTACTACTACAGTTTAGGATATATGAATTTAATCATTCACTATATTAGTTTGCATGCAAAGTGTTTGATGAAATGCTTAAATGGTTCAATCATTAATGACTTGAAAACTGTTTGATAAAATGCCCCAATGAGTATGTTCTTTGTGGTTGGCGATAGTATTGATGTGTAACAGTATTATTATTGTTGATATATGCTTACTTGTATGCAAATAGTTTGCTATATTAATTTGCATGTAAAGTGTTTGAAGAAATGCTTACATGCAAATGTAATAGTGTAGTAGTTGTTTGAATAAAATGTAAAAGTATGGTAATTGTTTGAAGAAAATGTTATTTTTTGGATCGGATAGTATTGTAATGTGATAATATGGATGTAGTTGATCTATGCCTATTTTCATCCAAATAATTGAAGAGTTGCATGTAGGGAATTTGAAAGGTTGCATGCAAGGAATTTGAAAAGTTGCATGTAAGGAAATGGAAAAGTGGTATGTTTTTAGTTATTATGTTACAAGTGGAATAAGTGAAATGTTTTTGACTCAGTCTCATACAAATGTATGAGAAATAAAAATAAAAAAATCAATTTATTTTCAAGTGTATTTAAATTTAGTAGAGCTTTGGAGATCCCATTTCCATAATTGGACATTGGGGATCAGGCCATTATAGTGGCTTCCTCCTTCTACCTTAGTGTGGACCATGGATAGTAAGGGGTTATGCTTATAGGTTGCTAGTATTGGTGAATATTGATTTCAAATTAATAGACACAATGTATTAATTTTTGGAACATTTGACTGACTGTGTATGGATTATATGTCGCTTATATGTTGATTTCATGATACCTACTTACATCCTTGTATATTAGGCTACGTTTTTTAATATTTTGATTACATACATCAACCTTGTAGGTTGATTACAAGAATTGATTGCTTATGTTCGACTACATGCGTTTATGTGTAGGTGTAGTTGATTTGGCATTGCTTATGCATATTGTTGGTTGCATGTGGCAATGTGTACAATGGAGTAGTGGTTGTTGTCATGGATGAGGTCTTGGTTATAGTTTGAATAGTAGGTCAAACATGCCTTGTGAAGTCATTGCATTCAATTTAGGTCATCATGATGCTATTGGTTGTTATGATGCTAATGTGTTGGCTGAGATAGAGCAGGAGATGTAGATCATCATAATGAGGTTGCAACATTGGGATTTGGGGTGAGAGCAGATCATCATACATGTATTGTATGTTCGACATTTAGGTATGTAGGTTAAGGATTGTTATATGCATTAGCATTATATACATTAGGTTTACGTACATGTCTTTTGATGTTATGGTTACATTTATATAGATATTAGTTGACTAGTGTAGCTATATACACATGTGTCGGATAATCAAGAATGATAGTAACCTGTAGTTGTATGCATTGCTATTGTTGTGTTATATGTCATTTATGAGCATGGTAGACTAACTTGTTGTTGTTATGTGCTATTAAATTGATGATTAGAGTTATTTCGTTGAGATATTGATGTCGTAATTTGGATTGGTCATATGCGTGATTGTTATGTTCATTGCATTGAAGATCTTGATGTTATATGTATTGTGCTAACATGGTTTGGCCTATGCAGATGGTTATGGTTGCAATATTCAGGTATGAGTTGACATATTTGCGATATGGTGTCGTACTAATCTAGATTGATCATACATATGTGATTGTTATGCATGAACGACAAATGCTTATGAGCTTATAACGTGAACATGTTAGTTAGTTACTGTTAGGGCTATCATGATTTATGTTTGAGTTGATATGTTGTGAATTTGTATCATGCTACCTAGCTTTATTGTGTAGACAAGATAGCCTCCCCTGATATACATTAAGGTATGAGTTTTCTTACGCAGTATATTTGGTGCTTGGTTGTTTGATTATGACGTCTATTCAGTGTTTGAGTGTTTGGTGCCTAGTTGATTCATTTAACATGGTATGTTTGCAAGTGGTTGAATGATTGATGAATTTCTTAATATGAGTATGTGTTCAAACGATTTTGTTTTAAGATGATTGTACTAACATGTATGTGTTGAGACAATTGACATGTACTTGAATGTAGTTGATAGTTGTAGCATTATATCTAATGACTATGTATTATGACATGATTGTTTGTAAAAGTTGAATTCAAATTGATAAATATGATTGTCTTGATATTCAGAACATGTGGTTGACATGTGTGAGCATGATGTAAGGAGTTGCACGGCAAGAGAGATTGCCATGAATTGTGAAGAAGGCTCAGGTTGAGCTTTCCCTTGGATGCATTAGGAACCATGGGGATTGAATCATGGTGTTTGTTGTAAGTCTTGTGCTTATGGTCTTTTGTGATTTTCTTGTGCTTGGTTTGCAGATCTGTTTATGTCTAGAGTATGGCCATACCACTTTGTTTGCAGAGTCATGTTGTTATTTGTTTTTATGGTCTTCTTCTTGTTTATTTCTTGTCTTTCCTTTTATGTTTTGAGTCTTTGGGATTGGTTGGGAAAGAGCAAAGTTGATGGAAATTGGGAGAGAAGTGTGGTACCCAACCGATGATATAAGACCCAGATGAAACTATGTGCATGAGTAAGCACAACGGAAGGTAAGAATATGCCAATTGGTTGCACTGGTTGGGTCCATTGTGGTAAATGGACAATAGCAGCGTAGACACAAGAAATGTAACCAGAAAAGGTAAAGTAAATGGATCATAGGTGTCATATGCTTTGGCTATGTTGGGAACTGTTGCTCTCAATGCCTATGCATAAATAAGGAAGTTCTCTTAACCTAGACATTATGTTATCTGGTAATTATTTTATGATCATGATTATGTTGAAGTTTATATATGTATACATGTATGCATGTATGTATGTCGTTGTATGACATGATCATGATTGTTTTATGCTAATGTTTATATATGCATGTATGTATCTATATATCTATGTTACTATCTGAAAGGGTTTTCAGGGATCATTCTTGTGGAGGAATGATTGCTTATGCAGGAGAACAACATGAAGAGGTTCCTGGTCTTACGAGGAATCAATTGGGAAGAATAGTCACGACAAATATACAAGGTCAGTATCATGTGGATATGATTTGATATTGTATACTTGTATTATGCCTATGTATATGTTATAACATGTAATGTTGAAGGATACATCAACAAAGTGAAAGCAGTGTGGTCTGCGATGTGCTAGGATAAGCATGGATGAGATACCGGAAGCAAGGTTTCTAGGTAAGGACAGTGTGGTTTTGGATGTGTGGTATTATTGTTGAGCATACATTGTATATGTTGTACATGTTGCATCTATGATGTGTGCACTTGTGGCATTGTGTATACATAGCATGTGTACATGTTATTTATGCAATGTTATGTACATGATGGTACAAATAGGGTTGTGCGAATATTGCATATGGGGTGTTGTATACATATTGTACTGTCATCATGATGTATATTTGGTGTGTGTGCATATGGGGCTCTGTGCATGTTGGATATGCAGTGCTATATACGGATGATGCTATGTACATGTTGGATATGCAGTGCTATGTACACTTGGTGTTGCGTGCATGTTGTACATATGGTGTTGTGTGCATGATTGTACAAGTGGTGCTGTGAGCATGTGGTGCCGTGCACATGTTGTACATAGGGTGCTATGAGCATGCGGTGTTGTGTACATGTCGTGCATGTGATTCTATGTACATATGGTGTCATGCACACATCGTGCGTGTGGTACTGTGTACATGTGGTATTGTGTACACATTGTAGAATGGTGTAGTGTACATGTGGCATTGTGTACACGTTGTGCAGGTGGTGTCGTTTACATGTGATGTTGTGAACATGTTGTGCAGGTGGTGCAGTGTATAGGTGGTACTATGTACATGTTGTACATATGGTACTGGTGTATGTGTGGTAGTGTGTGCATGTCATCCATGACGTGTTATGGGAATGCAGTATTATGTATGTGAATTGTGTAGTCATGGTATCATGAAATATGCATTCATTGTGTTGCACCCTAGACATGTATTTGTGTTAGGTTGTACATCAGGTGTAGGTGCATGTATTGTGTTATAAACAAGATGTAGGCGTATGTATTGGGTTGTTTTGTACAATGGGTGTAGGTGTATGTATTGTATATCAGGTGTAGATGCATGTGTTGTATGGAGTTGTATGTCATATGTGGTCATATGGGTGTGATGCACACTATGCGTATGTGCACATGGTTGAGGAGAAGGCACTGGATGTTTGTTGGGTGTGGCAACCAATCCAATGTGTGTACAAAAAGAACAAAGGCATAAGTAAGGATCGATGAAGGATAAGTATCGGTATTGTGTTTTAGTTTTAGTATGCATGTGATTTATGATTCTGGTCCATGATGATTACATCTAATCTATGGTTTTTATTTATGATGGTTACATGTCATTTATGATTTTGATGGTTAATGAATTGAGCTAACCTGATGTGATATTTTATACATGTTGATTTGGTCAAATATGCTAGTTTGACTTGTTGTGACAAGAAGCGAACATGATTGCAAATGTACCGTATTGACGAGCGACCAATGAGGTATGATGTGAATTTATTTAATTTATTTTAAAACTGATGGAAGCTATGTGCGTGGTACAGGAATCATGAACATGCCCGGTTTGGTAGTTGAAATCAACTACAAGAATTAACAGCTTGATATGGTGGTTTGGTGGTTGCTTATGGTGGTTTGGTAGTTGCTTTATGGTGGTTTATTATTTTATTTATGTTGGTTTAGTATATGCTTTATGGTGATTGATATATGCTTTATGATGGTTGATTTATGCTTTATGATGGTTGATATATGCTTTATGATGATTTGATATGTGCTATATGTTGGTTGATACATGCTATATGATATTTTGATATATGCCTTATGATGTTTGATATATGCTATATGATGATTAGTGTATGATTGATATATGTTTGGTATATGATTTGGCATATGTTTTGGTATATATATTTTGATGATGTTTTATGTGTACACCCGTGTATGGATGTAAATACCGTAACGAGTTGTGTTATGAAGCTCCACTATGCAGTATGGGTGTTATATTATTATGCTATCATGTGGTTATATTATCATGATGTTACGATGTCATAGGAGTTTCCTTGAGAAGGATGATCATTGTAAATACCGTAATGAGCTGTTTTATAAAGCTCCACTATGCGGTATGTTGTCATGCTTCCATGATGTTTTGATTTTGAGCAGATATTTCATTGTAAATACTACAACGAGCTATGTTATAAAGCTCCATGGGCAGTATGTTTTGTTTTCAGAAGTCTTGTTGCTTATAGGTGTCATTGAACACCGAGGACGGTGTTCTCGGTGAAAATTCCATGTAATAAATGTTAATAACAATAACCACAGATGACTGGGACACTTATTCCAAGCTGAATTGTGGGAAAGACATCCTAGGGGGTGTTCATTTGGTTGTTTATGGTTAAGGAAATTGGCAAAGGCAATGGCTAAGGCATTGAAGAGGAAAAAATGTATTTTGGCACATTTATTTATGAAAATAATGGAAATTTAGGAGAAACGGAAGGTGAAAGGTCACATTTTGCATGTGAGGAGGAAATTGAAGGAAGATAATGGAAAATGAAGAAAATAGAGGCCTCATTAATAAAAAGGATTATGAGGATCAGTGGGCAAGGCTTGGTCAATTCAATTTTGGAGCTCTCTCATTATTCTCTCTCTCTCTCTCTTTCATACTCTTGGTTACTTAGAGTTTTCTTGGAACACTCTTGGAGGGTGTGGCATACTTGGATTCTTGGAGAAAGAAGGCAAAGGAAGAACAAGAAAGCACAAGAGGGCATCGACATCAGTGACTACATCAGATTGCTTGCAAGTATCGAGTTACATGTATGATTTCTTCACTAGTTTTGGCATGCATGGCACATGCATGTGGTTTCTTGGTTATGTTCTGTCATTGGCATGGAGGATGGTTGGGATTGACAGTGGATTTCTAGCCTTTCCATTTCCTGGATAGCCATGGTGATTGTGGGTTTACTTTCATTTCTTTGTTTTTGTTGGTTCTGATTTTTCCATAGCTTTGGTTGAGTTACTAGTCCTGGAAGCCCTGGTTGAACAAACGCTCTGGAATCCCTGTAACAGCTTGGGTTGAGTTACTAGTCCTGGAAGCCTTGGTTGGACAAACGCTCTGGAAGCCCTATTATAAGCTATGGGTTGAGTTACTAGTTCTGGAAGCCTTGGTTGGACAAATGATCTGGAAGCCCTGGGAGGCTTGGATGGAGACCAATCTAATGATGGTTTTTGGTGATGTCTGACCGTGAGGTGGAATCACTGTTTGATGGGTTGAGGTGGGTGGCTTCTGGAAGCCCTGGAGGAGTTTTGATTGGTGTGTTCTATGAGATCCCACATTCATGCTTGGAATATGGCATGGGGGTGATTAGATGAAGAGAGACTTGGCTCAACCAATCTATGGTCAGTGGAACTTGGTAGTCCCATCTTCGGTTGGTTCATTGCATTTATTAATGAAAAAATTCATTCCCTTGATTTTCATTGCAAATGTACCAATGTATATATGGATTTTGATGGCTGATATGTTTATTGTATTTCTATTCCTATTATGTTGTTTATATTCACATTTACCCCCGGAGGTTGTTACACTCCCAAACTAGTTAGATTCTGCCCAAACCATTTCTGGGTCTTGGAGATCTCATGTTCTTTAGCTTCTCCACCTTTAGGTTCTTCACCAACTTTTGTGGGTAGAGAACATTTGATGCTACCCCAAATCAACACTCCCTCTTAGCGAGGACTGTGCTCTAGTAATACTCCTCACCGAGTATCACCCTTATCATCCGGCATCGGTCCCTGTGCTGATGCTAGGCATGCTGCCCAACATCCTTTGCACTGCTGCATCATGTACTGCTACCCATGACCCTGCCACTGCCACTTCTGCATCTGTACGACAATTCCCTTTGCATTCGTGCTGCTGCCCATGGCCTTGCCACTGCCACTGCCACTGCTGCATCTGCACTGCATCCCCTCTCATCATGCTGCATCATGCTGCCCATAGCACTACCAATACTAACTGCTGCACTACAACTCAGTTATTGAGAAGTAAGTAACTGATCCTCCCAACTCTGACATCTCTATCAGGCTAGAAATACTCCCGATGCTGAAGCTCCCTCTGTCGCTGACAAGTGCTCCCTCTACAGACCTCTACGCTGCTGCAACAACTCCATTCCTCTCACACTGTTGCCTCACGCTGTCCCAGGACTCCTGCACTATAGCCCTCTCTATCGCTCCATTTGCATCCGTCTCTACTGACATATGCCAGTCCTGCTACTCCTCTTCGGGGCTCCCGTAGATAGGTATAATCTAAGAGGTTGGGTACCTCCAGGATCCTGCCCCTCATCGCCCGTTGCCCATTTGACTACAGCTCGATGTATCCCCACCTCTTCTCTCGAGGTGCATGGACACTCATGGTATAATCGTCATAAGTCTCCACTTCCTTCTCTGCCTTCGCCGGCACAACCTTGGTCTCAGAAGCCTCTCCCTTTCTCTTCTTCCTAGGACACTGATTTTCATAGTGATCCAGTTCTTGATAATGGAAGAACTTGACCTTGGAGAGGTCCTTCTTCTTTATTTTCTCATGCTTTCTTGCAGATGCGAGAGCCACATCTTCTTCTTCCTCCTTCTTGATTTTGACCCCTTTTTCGCTACTCCCCACCTTGGACACTCGTCTGATCTCTTCTTGATGAAGAACTGCCCACAGTTCCTCCCAATCTGGAAGGCTCATCCTACCCAATATGCTTGGAAAAATACCTCCCAATCCTATGAGACTGTCTTCAATGCGGTCCTCACCATCAGTTCCTGATCCAGTGTGTCCCCTATGGAAGTTAGCTGATCACAAAACTCCTTCAATCCACTGAGGAAGACATCTATCTTCTCTCCCTTCTGCGTCTGATATGACCGCAACTGGTTTTCAAGTAACATCCTCCTTTACACAGAATTATGCTAATACAATTTCTTCAGGGCCTCCCACATCTCATTTGCCGTCTCCTTCTCGACAATGTGTGGCACCATATAATCCTTGACACCATCAAGGATGATGCACTTTGCCTTGGCCATTGCCTCCTCGTACTTGTCATTTTCAGCTAGGTCTATTGGGATTGCTATCGTTTTCAAGGTGAAGTGTTTGATGCGATACCTGTCTAGAATGGACAAGATCCTGGCCTTCCAGACTACGAAGTTTGAAGCTCCGTCTAGTCTATCCTGATCTCTTAATCCATTCATTGCCATTTCGCTGCTGCGCTTTCGACTCTTTTAAGTCTCTCTACTTCCCGTTTGGAAGTTCTTGGTTTGACTCCCTCTGAGCCTCAATCTCCCTTATGGAAATCCCTCTGCCAATCCTTGACAACAACTCCCTCCTCCTTGGTCTTGCCCTGTTAGGTACTGTTTTGACCATAGTACCCCACCAACTTTTCTCTGCAACTCACCCACAACCTCCTATGCCCCAACAATATGAAGGTTAGAGCCTCTAGGCTCTGCACAATCTCGACACTGGTGAAATCTACACCTCCTGGCCACATCGTCGATCCTTCCTGACTAAGAAAGATGACCGAGCATTGTGTAGGTCAAGTTTGCTCCTCTCTGCCTCAACGCTGATCCTCCTCTTGGCTCGAACTGATGACGTAGGCTATCTGTGTCACTCCTTCCTTGCTCCTTTATGCTTGGAACAACTTTTGTCACTCGGGACAACTGTTTCTGCTGCTGCTGGTCTGCTTGGCTAATGCCTTTAGTTATCATGTGATCTAGAACAATGCTCTGATACCATGTTGGAATTTCTAAGTCTATCCATCAGAAATTCTTCTTGTACTATCTGATTTATTTCTTCCTACTTGTTCATTTACTTAACAAGTTATTTACCATGTAAATACTGAAAATAAATACAAGTACAGTATCAACACATAGATATCATCAACTGAAAGAAACAAGCACACAAGTGACACCGTTGTTTTTGGACTAATGTCCCCGGAAAAGCCCAATGCGGGAAAACCGGTGCAGCTATTTAGAGGGTTTTATTATTATGCAGTTTCATAATACAACCTCGGTGCCAGAAATGGCTCACCCAACAGAGAATGCCCTCGAAAAAAGTAGCTCTCAGTCGAAGACAGATATTCCGATTAAATCACCGGATGAATGATTCCACAACAACAATACAACTTATGCTGCTCTATGTCACCCTGATAGGGATTGCGTCACCCTATCAGCTCTACAGCTCCAATCTCTCCCACAAAAATCTCTGAGTGTGTCTCTGCGTCAGCCTCTCTAGCCCAGCGTCAGCCTATCTGGCCCAGTGTCAGCCTCTCAGGGCTCTGCGTCAGCCTTTGGAGCCTCTGCGTCTCACATGCTGGCCCTCTCTGGCTCTGTGCAGCTCCTGGCTGCCTCTGCGTGGCCTCTAGCTGGCTTTGCATCAACCTCTCCCGACTTCTACGCTGATCCTCTTGGTACTAAATCTGCCTCTTTGATATGTATTCATTGCCCCTCAGCTGCAACTCTGATCACTCAGTCAATTTCCTCGGCAAACCCTGCCCCAGAAAATTGAGTTCTTGATCTCTCTCGTTGTGTTCTCCAACTGACCCTCAAGCCTCTTCTTATACTTTTCTCGTTGACGATTCAACGACCGAGATTAAGTCCCTTATCAATGGCTAAGATTAGATATGGCTTGATCCATGACTTTTGGACCATTCTAACTCAGTTTTATATTAATTCACATTAATATTTTATTTTTCCTAAGTTTAGACTTTGGAACTCCATTATAAATATTAATTATTTTAATATCTCCCAAACTGGTTAGATTCTTCCCAAACCATTTCTAGTTCTTGGAGATCTCATGTGCTTTAGCTTCTCCACCAATTTTCGTGGCTAGAGCACATCCGATGCTACCTCAAATCAACAGTTAGAGAATGTGATAATTTTTTGTGTCTAATCTAGATGTCAGGAAAAGAGACTTCCTTAAAGAGATCCCCATGTATACCTTGACCTTTCCTTCTTCTCTTCATTGTGCAAAGGCATAATGGGATACTCTTACTTCAATTTTTAATCTCCATGTCCCCTACACTTAGTCATAGCATATCGTATGACAAATAACATTTATAACCTAGTCCCCTAAAATAAGACTCTCTCTCTCTCTCTCTCTCGATGTCAAGAAAAGAGCCTAATCTAGATGTCAGTAAAAAATCCTTCCTTAAAGAGATCACCATGTATAGCTTGACCATTCCTTCTTCTCTTCATTGTGCAAAGGCATAATGGGATACTCTTCAATTTTTAATCTCCATGTCCCCTATGCTTAGTCATAGCATATCGTATGACAAATAAACTTTATAACCTAGTCACCTAAAAAAAGAGTCTCTCTCTCTCTCTCTAGATGTAAGGGAAAGAGCCTAAACTAGATGTCAGGAAAATAACCTTCCTTAAAGAGATCACCATGTATACCTTGACCTTTCTCTTCATTGTGCAAAGGCACAATGGGATGCTCTTACTGTCCCCTATACTTAGCCATAGCATATCGTTTGGAATCTCTCTCTCTCTCTCTCTCTCTTTGCAGGCACGCTTCTTAACTAGCATGAGAGTTGTCAAATATGATTATTGATCTTAAACCTTGTGCTAATTATTTATTGTAGCATTTACACAAAATATTGCTAGTTTAACTTTTTGCGTATATTATTATAATGACATTGGTGAACTATCAAAAACCTTATTAGTTCCTTCAATTCAAGATGGGGTGTGTTTATTTCCAAATTTATTATCATGAAAAGATTCCATTCCATCAAAAGGGATTAAAACATTGAAAAATGTTTATATAAAATACAACTTTATTCTAAGGAAAAGTGTTTATTAAGCTTGGTGAAAAAATTGTGGCAATAATGTAATTAGTTTATTCTTATTATTTTACTAACACGCGTTAAGAGTTATTGGTGTTGAATGTGTGAAATTTTTATGGGAACTTAACTTTGTACAATGGAATCACACCTTGTTTGCTATGAAACGTACAACAATACACAATTTTTTTACAATTATGTATTTTTTTTGTTGTCGCAAACTTCTACTACGCCATGGAAGAAACATTTTACCATGTTACTAATCAAAGCCTTCTTACAATTATTATCATGTGCATGGACACGCATTATTCATCCTTGGGAAGCACCTTTAAGTGTTCTTATGATAGGGAAAATCTATTGAGTATTGAAGTGAGAAGATCTCTACTAAGAACATTATATATTTACAAAGTTCCAATAGAAAAATCTATCACTTCAATCTTTTAAGTAATTTTTTTGAGTTCTTTGGCTAATGGAACCATTTTTCTTTGTAATTCAACATACATGCATCATTGGTTACTTTACCATTTTTTAGCAATTCAACATACATGCAACATGCATCATGAGTAATTAATAGGCTCATAGATGCATCACACATTAGTCTTGTAGATAATTCATAATTATACAAAGCACTTTCATACTCTAGGCCATTTGTCTCAACTTCATCTTTCTTTTATATATATCATATCTCCAATTTCCATGCAACAATTACACCTTAAAACACATTGTCCATGTGCATATGAATCTTCCATTGTTGCCACAAATATCGTAGGGACCATTATAACCTTTACCTCCATACTTGTAATGTGAACCACCACCTTCAAAGCCATCACTAAGTTCTTCTCACCGAAAATTTTTATAGACAGAAACATATTCCATAATCCACAATCCATAAGTCTTTCTTGTAAAATAACTAAAATATTCATCTTTAAACAAAACTTTAATAATAAAATGTATAGTTAAAAGAAAATTAAAATAACAAAAATTTATAACAATTTTATAATGAAAAATTACTTTTAAATTAAAATCTTCCATTCTTTCCTATCTAGTTTTAATAATGAAAAATGACTTTCTAATATATTATTTATAAAAAACTCTTTATATTTTATTTTTTTTAATCAAAATATTTTCCCATCTTTTATATATATTACCATTTAACTACTATATTATTTTATATATAATTATTCTTCCAAACTTTCCTACCCATTATTATTTTTTTGAGATGTTACCAATATTTTTCATTATCAACATATAACATATATCACTATTTACGTGCATATTATTGATTATATATGATTATTCCTTTAACTTTCCTCAATTACCACACCAATTATATTTTCAACCCCTTAAACCTCAATAACATTAATTTTTTATTATTAAAATATTAAAGAAAAAGGGGAAATGAATATACGGTTGAGTGGTTAAAGTGGTTTTAAATATTTATTTACAAATAACAAGTTGTTGGTACTGGTTGGTATTGCGGGTCCATCGACTGCAACTTCCTTTCTTATTCGTTTTGAGTAGTTGCAAGCCAAACAATCTGCACACCAGGCTCACTCTGAAAGCGACAGCTTTAAATTCCGAAACCTACAACTTTAAGAATGACAATAACATGTAACCAAATTCTTAATTAATTCAAGAACCTTCGTCTCGTCTATCAATTAATAATCAATCAAACTCCGAGTTACGTAGATTGGTTGAATGTGCATGGATGGATTGACAAGAGACAGTAACCCATACATGTAGTATAAATTGCACTCCCCACAGGTCCTGAAATACTTGTGAAATGTTATCTTACAGGTGATCTCAGGGATTGGGTGGGGAGTTGAGATGGGATACTTGAGTCTGAATTTTGCCCCTATTCTTTTAACTGCCATATCTCTATGTTTCACAGGGAATTCAGATGCTGCTGCATCATCGCCTGCTCTTCTTGTATTTGGGGACTCCTTGGTCGATAGTGGTAACAATGACTACATTCCCTCCATAGCCAGAGCAGACATGCCTCCTTATGGTATCGATTTCCCTACTCATCAGCCCACTGGAAGATTCTCTAATGGCAAAAACGTCCCTGATATTATCTGTAAGTATTGTATTCAGGACTTATGAACAGATTTTTATTGCAGTACCTTTGCCAATTTGGGTGTCAATATATTTGGTCTCTTATAAAAACTTTGTATTACTGTCGACTTAATCGAAGGATTTGCTTGTCTCCTGATGTTTTAGGCGAGAGGTTGGGGATTCCACGACTTCGACCATATTTGGATCCTGAATTCCGTGGTCTCTCGATGCTAAATGGAGCCAATTTTGCTTCAGCAGGAGTTGGCATTCTTAACGATACTGGAGCCATATTTGTAGAGCTGCTGTCCCATTTTTTAGTTTTTAGGTTTTATTAGTCTCAGTATTCTAATATATATATATAAGTTTTCCAGTTTGAAGTGTAGATTATAGATTTTGGAAATATTTTGAATTGGATTGTCAATTGTTTTAGGCCTCTCTTGACCATTAGTTTCTGAGATATTCTCAGAATTTGCAATTCATATAAGTTGGGCAGTTTGTTCAGACATCTTTACTTGGATCTAGAATCTGAAGGTCAAGAGAGGTTTCAAACAGTTTGTTCAAACATCCTTACCGATCCAGAATCTGAAAGTCAAAAAAGTTTCAAACCACTGACACCTCTCCTCACACCTCTCCCGACCATCAAAGTAGTGGTCTATAATGCGACTTTTTGAAAGCTTTTTTGGTGGGTTTTTCCGATCAAAATCCCATCGAAGTTTGATAGCTAGTTTCTGCACAATCAAAGCGTCCTATGAGGTTTTCAGGGTGCTGAATACAAATATGCAGTTAAAAACTCATTTTAACTACAACAAATCAAGATTTAACCTCAACTTCTTCCGCCGAGATTCCGTCACCGGAATCTCCAAACAATCCCATTATAGACAACTCCACCATCAAATTCTAATATTTTCTTAAAATATACAATTAACCTAAATTCACATAAAACAGCTATCTTATATTTTATTTTTACTTTTTTTTTTTTTAAATTTCTTCTTCTAGTAATAACATTATAAAAACATTATAACAAGTATGAGTTTGTTGTGTGAGTAGATGTAAGAACATTCTAACAAGTATGAGTTTGTTGTGTGAGTAGATGGCTGTAATAGGGATTCAGCAACAGTTCGAATACTTCAGAGAATACCAGAGAAGAATTGCAGCCATCATAGGGGTTCCAGCCACTAGAAACCTAGTTTCAGAGGCCCTTGTGAGTGTTACCCTCGGTGGGAATGACTACGTAAACAACTATTTTCTTCCCATGTCTGCAAGAGCCCAGCAGCTAAACTTAACCGACTACACTCAGTTGCTAGTTTCCGAGTTCAAGAAGCAATTGACTGTAAGTTAAACGTATTCGTTAATGAATTCTATGGAAATAAAGCAATGGCATAGTTTATGAAACATCAATAATATAATTTTATGGAGTAATTCCATTTTTTCTTGGATTTTGCAAAGTTTGCATACGAGCCCATTCCAATTACTGATGTCTTTCTATTTATCTTTTCATCTTGTCATGACATCTATTTATCTTCTTCCACTCACAAGTATCACTAGTTTGTATGACAATGGTTTGGATGGCTATTAATATTGAGAAATATTATCTGATTTTACATTGGATTAAGCTTTTGTTTTGAATTTACAGACTCTATACGAGCTTGGAGCGCGCAGGATAATGGTGAGTTCAGTAGGTCCACTGGGTTGCGTTCCATCGGTTCTATCGAGGTCTCCCAATGGTAGCTGTGACCAGGACCTGGAAAACGCTGCTACTGAATTTGACAAGCAGGTTGAAGTAAAGCTAGAGGAGCTTAGAACTCAATTCCCTAGTGCAAAATTTCTGTTCGCCAGCGCGTTCCATGGCCATAGTGAATTCATGACCAATCCAAAAGCATTCGGTATGTTATGAATGAGCTTTAGTATCTTAATTTTTCATTCAACAAACTGAGGAGAAAGGAATCGAATCCTTGAAGATTGAACAATATAAAATAATAGTTTATTTAAATACTCCCATATTAAATGGAGGAACTCTTAAAAACTATTTACATCTTAAAAGAAGAGAAACTCATAAAAACTATTTACAGGTTTATAGAATTACTCTTTCTATCATACTGTATAAATAAAAAATAAGTAGAGAATTACAATAATTTTATAAACTTCTGTACTGGGCTCAGAGATACTTCAACCTTCTCAATCTCAGGACCCTATTTAATCTAAGTTTGTATAGACCTAAAGGATTTTAATATCTTTAAAGTTACTATGGGATGCTTGCTCCATGCTTATGAAATAAATATGTGTGTGCAGGCTTTGAGAATAACAAGAAGGCGTGTTGTGGGCAGGGATCTTTTAATGGACAAGGTCTATGTACTCCTTTTTCCAATCTGTGTCCCAACCGCAGTACACATCTTTTCTGGGACGCCTTTCATCCTACTGAGCGAGCTTGTGGATTCATTGTTGATGGTTTCTTTAATGGATCTGCTAAGCATATCAGGCCCATTAATCTGACCACACTGCTGGGACTTTCCTACTAAGAATTACTCTCAGCTGAACTTCCAGTAACGATAAATTCGATGCTAATCATCTTCAATTATATTTACTGAAATGTGACTAATATGAAGACAATAAAGTGACCATTACTTCGTGGAGGAGGGTCCTTATGTAATACATAATATCTGATTTTAAAAACTATTTTTCATATATATATATTTCTTTGGTATAATTGGCTGAACAGATTAAATAAAGTTTCGTATATTTGTATCTATGATAATCTTGATTATCTTAACGTGGAACAAATAAATTTCAATATGGATTACTAAATAATATATATATTTTTTTAATTATAAAATACTAAGAGGGGATTGATTTTTTAAGTATATTTTTTATATATATATTTTTATCAATGTTAAATTAAAGTTTAATATTTAATATTTTGATAATCTATATTTTTTCATGATATTTTGGTATAATATAATATAGGTGATTTAAAGTTATAAAATTACACTAAATTTTAAAGTTTTTTTAATGAAGAATTTAGTTGGGGCAGAAGTCAAATGCAAATGCTAAACATTACAAAGAGAATACCGCTACTTGCAGATTATACCTGACTTAAATATGGAGCTAATAGACAATCGAGACAATACATTTGAGAACTGACTATATGGTGGTGGACATCATTTATACACATGCAATGTTTTTGTAATAGCTTACAAGATGACCAGTATAGGGTTCCTTCTAGAGCTCCATAGTAGTGGAGGGGAATGAACATGGATTTGCAATTGCAAATTTGCTTAGTTCATTTGCCGTGTCGTTGAATATATTGGTAATGTTTTAATGTTGAATTTAGATTTAGTCTCGTTATTTAAGGTCTATGGTGGAGTATTATAAGGCAACCTCCGAGCTTTGGGCTCATGTACAATTTGACGAATATCAGTAGAAATTTTTGTTGGATGAAAGTCAAATTGAATGAGATGGATATGTTACTTGTTATCAGTTTACAATTTTTTTTAATGTTATTGAATACATTTTGAAGTCTATCATTCATTTTGATGAAAGCCAAATTTAATGACATGGATATATAGGTTACATGGTAATGGCCATTTTTTTAATGGTATCGAATGTTGTATTTGAACTTTCACATTGTTTTATGTTGTGCCAATTACTTTAGTCCAATTCAATTTTTCAATTAACAATCTTTCATCAATACTTAATATTTCCAATCATCAACAATAATTGAAGATAGAACAGTAAATGCAATGACAATAAACTCATCAGCAAGAGACACCAGATTTTTGGTCAATGACTAGGGAAAAAACCACTACGGGGAAAACCCTTTGTAATTCTTCTTCTACTAGATTGCCATAAAATGTTCAACATAGAGTATAATGAGCCCAATACAAAATCATCCAAATCATCCAGCAAAATTACCCAACAACATTCATAAATATGTTCCCAACACCAATATAGATCAGAGACAACTTTTCATGTCTGCGGTCGACTGCAATCAATTGCGGTTAATTGTCAAATTTTAGCCCTAGGTCCCAATCGCATGGAGGAAGGGATATGGATGCAGTTGAGAGCTTCCAACCACATTGTTGAGCCTGCAAGCCTACAATTATAACTAAAACCTTCCTATGACAAGCTTGTGGTTGAAAACCAAAACCTTAACACACATGCGAGCTTTAGACCCAACAATCTCAGACTTGTACAAACCAAATTTCTTGACCCAACTTTTGACCTATGCGAACCAATCAATGAAGAAGAGAAGAAGAAGATGCTCGGTGATTTCCAAATGAGCTTGGTTCACTTGTATTTATAGGCTTCCAAGAGTGTCTAATTTCTTGTTAGGGCTGACTTGTCCATATGTGCACATTTGGGATTTTCTTCAAAAGTATACTTTCCCTTCTCCAAATTGAGCACTTCAATAGTCAAAATTGGTCCTCTCAAAAAGAGGAATCTAATCCCATGGTTGGAATTTGTCACTAAGTTGCAAAATTAACACTCCCTCTCAAATAGGGAGAGATGTTGAATTCATCATGTAATAATTACCTATCATCATATCATATCCCATCTCTGCTCAACTCTATCTATTGAAACATTATTGATCCTAAAGAAGAAGAATCAGGGAGCATTAACTACCACCCTCTATAATGTTAGAGAGCACATCTCATTCCAAAACAATATTAGGGAGAAAATCTCAACCTGAAACTACATCGAAGAGCACATCTTAACCCAAAATCTCATGGGGGAGGAAAACATCTTCTACCCCATATTGAGCAATAAGAGTTCTCGCATAGGGGATCACATCTCAACCCATCCTATTTCCCACTGATCTTCCCAAAAATGGCCCTCAAGAGTCACGTGGAAGAACACTTGCACCATAATAAGCTTGGGTTGTACACTTCCAAGCACTCTCTCAATCCATTGGCCAGACAGGGAGTGGTATTCCCAACAAGCCCAACTTGTTTCCCTGTCTGGCCAACTGGGGTATACTTTGCACAAACCAAGATAGGGGAGCTAACATATCTGACCCTATGGGTTGCAGATAGGGGAGAACCATCTACGACCCTATTTTCCAGAGATCCGTCAACCCTAGGAGTCCTCCATGTCAATTCCTCACCCTAGGAGCTCAGTCAGGGGGGAAGAGCCGACTCAATGTTCTCAATCAGTGATGCCTCGTATCAAGAGGGGTCATATCCATCAGTCTAAGCTACTCTCTGAAGACCAAGAACTTCCCTTTTGACAAAGCCTTGGTGAGAATATCTGCAATCTGCTCGTCTGTCAATATATGATGGAGTCTAATGGCTCCTCTCCACACCATGTCTCAAATGTAATAATATCGAATCTCTATGTGCTTAGACTTGTCATGAAAAACAAGATTCTATTCCAGACACATCCTCCTCTTGTTATCGCAATATATCATTGTAGTGTCTAGGACCTGCTCAGATAGCTCTCCAGAGAGCTTCCTCGACCAAACTGCTTCACAAATATTCATGATAACGACAATGTACTCTGCCTTGGCAGTACTCAATGCTACGGATTTCTGATTCTTGCTCATCCAAGATATCATGGAAGATCCAAAGATAAAACAACATACAGATGTACTCTTCATGTTGACAACATTTCATGCCTAGTCAACATCGGTATATCCATGAAGTTGAACATCTCCAGTAGAATACCTAAGACCAAGGGTGATCGTTGCATTCAAATATCTCAGAATATGTTTGGAAACAATTCAATATGAATGGAGGGACTTAGTCATGAATTGAATCAATATGTTCACTGCATACCATATGTCTAGATGGGTGTCCACTAAGAACATCAGAGCCCTAATCAACTATCTATACTCAGATGGTACGCCAAATTAGGTCCTGCAACTTCTCCACATAACTTCTTGGAATTCATTTCCATCAGTGTGGGTAGGGACTTGCATTCTGTCATTCCAAATCTCTCTAACAACTTCAGGACATATTTTCCTTGTGAAAGGAAAATATCACCAGGCCTTTGCCACACCTCAAGCCCTAGAAAGTACTGCACGAGTCCAAGGTCCTTCATCTCAAATTTAGAGACTATCTTTCTCTTACACTCGATCACCAGGGGCTCCCTACCTATCAATAATAGATCATCAACATATAAAACCAAAATCAACGACATACCTTGGACTACCTTGAAGTAGAGGTTGGGATTGGCATTTCCTCTTGTGAATCCCAACTTCACCAAATAATTTTCTATGCAGGCATACCATTCTCTGGGCACTTGCTTCAAACCATACAATGTCTTCTTTAGCCTGCAAACATGTGTCTTTCAATCCTCTACTTCAAATCGCTATGGCCGCTCAACATACACTTCTTTAGTAACATGCCATGGAGGAATGTTGTCTTCATGTTCATCTGATGAAGGGTCCATCCTTGACTTGCGACAAGATAAACTATTGAAATAATGGTTGTATAATGAGCCACATGTGTAAATATATCATCAAAATCTTCACCCTCTTTTTTGGAGAATTCTCGAGCCACAAACCTTGCCTTATATTTCTCAATGCTACCATCGACTCCATGTTTGATATTAAATAACCAATTTGAAGTCAACACAGATTTCCCCTTTGGTCTCAACAAAGCATCCCATAAGTCATTCTTTATAATTGATTCATATTCTTCGGCCATAAGATCCTTCCAAACTTGTTCTTTCACGAGTTCCTCAAAGGCGGGAGGTTCAACTTGAATCATAATGCTCATAGCTACAACATATCCCTGACATCTACATGGCTTCTTGCTTTCTCTAAATGATCTTCAAATGGGAATTTGTCTCTCGTCATCCTGTAATATGTCACGAAGCCAAAGTGGACTCACATGGAGGAGGATATAAGGGGTCCATGGGATCATCAACAATGTCTCTCTCGAATACAAGCATGGAAGGACCATCTAAAATATCCATATAATCATTCTTCTTCTCGGGAGGAGGAGGTGGAGGAAGGTCCCTTTCTTTCCCAAGGGCAACATCTTCATCAAATGTTACATCCCTACCAAAGTCAACCTTCCTTTGACCATGAGTACATATTCTAAATGCTTAATAATTTTCACAATATCCAAAAAGCATACCTTTTATTCCCATGTCTTCCAACTTATTTATTTTTTCCTTTGACACATGGAAATATATGGGGTAGCCAAAGATACAGAGATGGCCAACATTGGGCTTGACACCTGTGAATAGTTCTTTAGGGGTTTTGTTGTCCAATGCTTGATAAGGAACCCTATTTTGAACATATACAACAAAATTTGTTGCTTCTCCCCAAAGTAACTTCTACAATTTTTTTATCATGGAGCATGGCACGAGTGACGTCTACAATAGACCCGTTATTTCTTTAAGCTAATCCATTTTGTTTAGGAGTATAGGGCACAATCGTATCTTTCTTGATACCTTCATTCTTTCAAGAATTGATGAACTCATTCGAAATATATTCTCCACCATTGTCAGACCTAAATATCTTAATTTTCGACCAAAGCTTTGAACTCTTTGAACATTTCAAAGGCTTCATCCTTGTGCTTCAAATAATATATCCATGTCTTCCTTGAGAAATCATCAATGAAGGTGATGTAGTAAATATTGCCACCAATAGAATGCATGGGCATCGAACCACATATGTTAGAATGGATGAGATGGAGGATGTCATTCGTCTTATTCTCGCTAGAGGGGAATTGTCCCCTAGTTTTCTTTCCACTGGCACAACCTAGACATACTCCATCATGTTGGGCTTGAACATCAGGAATACGAGAGACCAATTTCTTCAATTTCAGAATATCATCATAATGTAAATGGGCCAATCTTTGGTGCCATAGCTTGCTTAGATGATTAATATCATGAACCAATGCTATAAGAGGTCTTCGAGTGACTCTATAGAGTCCTTAAAATCTCAATCCCAGTGTGAATGCATCTCTCATAAGTGATCCAATAGTCCAAGTAAGAACCTTTCCCTTGATGAAAGCAACACTAGTCATCCCTTTGTCTTCCAAAGTAGACATTGATACCAAATTATTCTTCAATCCCACCACATACATCACATCATGGAGAAAAATAGATTCCCCAAAATCCAAATGAAATTTGATGGACCCAAAACCTTTAACAGGATGAGTGGAGTTGTCTCTAAGAATAATTTTCAAATTTGAATCCCTCAGTACCAAATTAGAGAGAACTTCCTTATAGCCAGAGAAATGATGAGTGAGCCCACTATCAACCAACCAACTATCGCATGAATCCGGAGGAGAGGAACTTGTGAGAGTAGAAATAAGAATACATTTAAATTGATTCCCAACATTACTTTCATAGGTAGAGTATTTTTAATTATTTTGAGGCATTGATCTTCTTCATGATCACTTGGAGCATCTCTTCTTCTTCTTTCATCTCTTCCATTGAGATAATTCCTTCAGTCATCTCTTCTTCTTTGATCATCAAACCTATTGTTATTGCTTCTAGTGTTGTAGCATGGACCATTGTTCTTCTCAAGGAAATCTTGAGCATAATGACCTTTCTTGTGGCAATTATAACATTTAATGTTAGATGATGCTCTATGATTCCTTCTCCTTGAATTTCAAGGAAGATGATTTCTTGAATTTGATGGACCTCCTTTTCCTTTCTTCTTCTTGTTTTGAGTGACGAATGAAACATGCTCTCCTTCTTCATGCTTTTGTATCCTGTCTCTTGATATCATCCTTGATTCTTCTTGAGTGAGCTTTCCAAAAATCTCATCAAATGACAGGAATGTATTGTTTTTGCTTATGGCAGTAATGAAGGTTTCCCAATGGAAGGGAGACCTCTAAGAGTTACAATCACCAATTTTCTGTCAAGCATAGTTTCCCCAACTCTTTGCAATTGATCTCTAAGACGAGATATCCTCATAATGTAGGATTGCACAAACTCTCCTCTGTTCATATTCATGTCTTTGAGTTGATCTTTCAAGGAGATGATTTCATTCAAATTGTTGACTTCATACATGTCAACTATCTTATCATACATGTCCTTAGACTTCGTCAAATTTTCGACATATGCAAGTAAATTATCTTGTAAACCATCAACTATAATTTTATTTTCTTTTAAATCACCTTTCTTGTACTTATCCTTGGCAACAACAAAAGCATTCTCCAGAGGCTCATGTAATTTTCCTTGAATTTATTCCAAAACATAATTGTTATCAGCTATGATCTCCAACCCGATCTTCCATGCAACAAAGTAAGATGAGTGACCCAATTTCTTATGTTCCTTGAAGAAAGAGGAAAACATCTCGACTTGATTAGATAGGCTCCTTCAACTTTCCAAAGATGATTGCTTCAATTGTTCTCCTGTTTAGGGCTTTTCCTTCACCTTAGCTCTAGTTACATGTTAAATTTCACACTGCTCTATAGGTTTTAACCCTGTACAAAAAGTATCTGCAAACAAACTCTTAAAATAGAAAAATATACAATAACGAGAACATAAAACAAATATACACATAGATTTTCCCCTGGATCCCAAAACTGGGACTACCATATTGATTTTTCATTATATTCCTTTCAAGGCTATAATACATATATATACACGCTGAAGCATTCATAAACCCCAATACATTAACCATAGGTTAGAACATAACCGTAGTTCCCTTTACCAGGTCTACAAAATACCATGGGTAGAAAACCACCATGCCCAAAACCTTTGTGCAAAACCCATGCAAAAAACCATGGGTAGGTCCACCAAATGTCTTTGGGTCCGCCCCCCATCCTTGGGTCTGCGCATGGGGTTGGTCATGGAAAGAATATAAGGCATACCCAACATGATCTATGTTGTATCAATTACTTTAGCCCAATTCAATTATTCAATTAACAATCTTTCATCAATACTTATTATTTCCAATCATCAAAATTAATTGAAGATAGAACAATAAATGCAATGTAAATCAACACATTAACAGGAGACACCATATTTTTGGTCAATGGCCAGGGAAAAACCCATTATGGAAAAAACCCATTGTAATTCTTCTTCTTTTAGATTTTCATAAAATTATTAGCAGAGAGTACAATGAGCACAATACAAAATCATCCAACAAAATTACCCAACAACATTAAGAAATATGTTCCCAGCATCAATATAGATCAAAGGCAACTTTTCATGTTTGTGGCCAACTATCAAATTTTAACCATAGGTCCCAACAACATGGGGGACGAGATATGCATGCGGTTGAGATCTTCCAACCACACTATTGAGCCTAGAAGCATGTTGTTATAGCTAAAAACTACCTATGACAAGCATGTAGTCGGAAACCAAAAACCCAAACGCACATGCAAGCTTCAGACCTTGTAATCTTGGTCCTGTATGAACCAAATTTCTTGACCAAGATTTTGACATGCGCAAACTAATAAATGAATAAGAGAAGAAGAAGATGCTTGGTGATGTAAAAATAATCTTGAGGTCACTTGTATTTATAGGTTCCAAGGGTGTCCAATTTCTAGTTAGGGCTGACCTATTCATATGTGCATATGTGGGTTTTTATTCAAAAGTACAATTTCCCTTATCCAAATTGAGCGCTTCAATAGTCAAAATTGGTCATCTTGAAAAGAGGAATCTAGTCCCATGGTTGGAATCTATCACTGAGCTACCAAATTAACAATGTTTATGATGGAACACATTTGTGTCTTGCGAATTTGCATGTATGTTAAATTTCAGAAATGTTTTCTCACTATATTTATAATTAGGTTTAATAAATAATTTATATTGATTGTTGTAAGGATATATGATCAATTTTTAATGGTGTTGAACAAGCCAATTGGGTATAGGGTTTTAAAGATTATTTTTGGCTTTACTTCCTTGAACATATCTTGGTGTATATTGGGGATACATTGTATTTCCTAGTTTATTTTTGTTTTTTGGTTCAGATGCAGATATTTTGTTAAGGGAGAGAAGTGATACTAATATTTTAGTTTCATGTCAAAGATTTTGATATATGTACTGGTTTTTT
>APFE031488905.1:4857-18136 GCA_000404065.3 Pinus taeda
AACTAAGCACTAGATAATAGGCCAGCTCAACAACTTGCCTCTATTACTTAGCTAACTGATTCATGCATTAATTATTCACCTTTTACATCAAGGAAGCTTCTAGAAGAGTAAAGAGAGGTAAAATCTATCAAAGTGCCATGAAAATATTACATTTATCCATCATCTACAAGTAAAAATAATCAACCATAGTCAAAACAGTGTTTTTTGACCAAAAAAGTCCATTTTGGCAAAGTTAGCTCTCACATCCGCGCCCCCTGGCTCTCACATCCGCGCACCTTTGCAGCAAATTTTGAGTGGGTTCCACTGGTCCAATCAGGTGCAAGATGGCTCATTGGAAAGCGTGGTCTGTCTACTTTCCATCCCAAGTGGAATTTCTGAATTTGGAGTTGTTTTGCCCCCTCAAAAACCATTTCTCCCAAGGTCACTTTCTGCAACTCAAAAAGTGGGCAGAAAGTCATTTTTTTGGATGTATTTTGAGCTTTTGGAGGCTTAAATCTCAAAATCAAGCTTCTCCCAAGTATTGGTAATTTTTTTCTTTGCATGCCCTTTCCAAAAATGCCAAGTTTTCAAAATTCCGAGCAGTCCTTCAAAACAGCCGCGCTTGGGACGCGGACATGGCACGGGAAAAACCTGTAATTTGCACAAAAAATTCACAAATGACAAAATTTTCTCCAAATTTCTTGAAATTTGGGCTGGGAATCCCCAATAAAGTACCATGCTCAGCCAAAGAGGCTTTGGCCAAAATTTGGAGTGGATCAGGCGTTTTCTTTCGTTTTTGTGTTTTGGCCAACCGTCCTTGGAGCACCTTCGTTCTCGCCGATATTTTTGACATTTATTTAAAACAATGACACCTGTGCAAAAAGTGAAAGAGGTTTTTCTTCTTTGGCATGTCGTGGACAAAAACCTCTCTCAGTTTTCCAAAATTCATCTTTAACTTCTCTGAAACATCATTTGAGTGAAACTTGCCCCGATGCGTGAAACAAGGAATTTTGTCGAAATGAAGCGAAATGAAGGGGATAGGGGGATTCTAAATTCTTGGGGAAATTTTTGGGAGTGGGGAGGGATGTTAGGCAGCAGGGGAAAGTGGAATCTCAGAGATTGAGTGAGGGGAAGGGGTCCAAAAGGGCAAATCACAGGCCAAACCTAGAAAATTGCCAGGTTGTAACTAGAAACTAGGGTTTGTGCAAAAATGAGGATTTTGGGGAATCTGAGTGTTGGGAAGTGTATGATATGGTACTTTAAGGATAGGGGAAGGTGTATGAACATCAGGAAACAAGTTTTGCCATTGATTTGACCGTCCAAGAGAAATTGGCTTTCAAAACCCTAGGAGAGGGAAATGAACTTGCCAAGGCACAACTGAAGCATGAACAAGGTGTAAAATGACTCATTAGACACTGACATGATAATGAAAACCCTATGAATGATGATAGACTCAGCTAAATGATGACATAGACCGCCATTTGGAAAACTTTAGAAGGAGTGAAAGCAAACCCTAGACCTAATGCCTAGTGACCAAATTTTGCTTGAAAACTCTTTGAAATGACAAAATTTGACCTTGACACTTCAAAATCACTTTGTAAGAGCATATTTGATCACTGGAGGAAGGCTGAAAAGACTGACACTAACAGTACCCATAGTATGCATGACATGGACTTAGCCAATCATTGATGCCACCATAGATATAAGAGATTACTTAGACATGAACCCATGGAAGGTGAAAAGTCAGTAGGTTCATTGAATATAGTAGCAACAACATATTAAAATGTGGATCACCCTTTGCGCCAAGGCACACCAAGAGCATAGTTGGTAAATCATTGGTATAGTATGTGGGTGGTCAAGGGTTCGATCTGTAGTGAAAAACATGTTGGTTAATTTTAATATATTCACCCCCTTTTATTGCAATGTTAGCAACTTCCAGTGACTAGCACCGAAATCTGGTGGTTATTTTACGGAAACGACGTCGATTTTCTGTCAAATTGTAGAATGCACCCTAAAATTGTGATTATGTCAAACAATTAATTTAAATATGGTTTAGTATAGTTATTTTTCATTTTTTGAGTCATTATTGATCCAAATTGAAAACCAGAATATGTTGGAAAATCAAGGTTTATATTTGGATACAACTAGACATGCTTGATGTCATTTTGACTCATATTTGATGTCCATAATCTATTTTGTTTGGTTTGGAAGTCTATGAGCATGTTGCAAGTGTTTTGGTTACATGAAGTGAACAATTTCTAAGGGATGGTTTGAGTGACCAGATTGCATATCTTGTTGAAGTACAGTTTGGGACAATAGTATGATAGCCAACAATAGAGATTTACATGAATTCTGTGACAATTGAGATGAGGGTTGCAAGTTGTGTAGTAGTGGTTACAGGTTGCATAATAATATAGTGTTTGTAGGTTGTATGGATGAGTAGGTGGGTTGTAATAATATTTTGAGACACGTTACTTAGTCAATGATATATTATGAATGTGGATCCAGTTTGAAAATGTGATGAAATAGAGGTCCACAAGGAACCAGCCAAAGGAGGTTGAAGCCTCAATGATGTTGAAGCCTCAAATTAGGTTGGAGCATAGAGTAGGTTGGATCCTCAATCAGGTTTTAGCCTATAGTGAGAAATTGCTTGCATCTACGAGGTCGGGTCCTCAATTAGGTTGTAGCCTACTACAAGTGGAAGCTTGCATATTTTGGGGGTAGTTGACTGCCGCAGGTTAGGGCCTATAAATTGATATAAAGGAATTAAATACTGAGCATAAGAAGAGTTGGTGGTTTTCTCTCAATTAGGTTTCCATCTAAAATTTTGTGTCTCTTTATGATGTGATGTTCTTTATATTGTCGTTGTTTATGCTTACTTGATGATGCACTATAATGGATAATGAGATAATATGCATAACGATTGCCAAATGCTTTATTAATTAATGAAGGTTGTGAAAGTTTAATATTATGGTCACACTAATTCACCCACCCCCTCTCAGTGTGATTTTTTTGTCACCAATTAGACCCTCAAAGCAAGGCAGAACAAAAGGCCAAAATCCTAGGGACAATAAGTAGAGAAACAATTAATGAAAGGAGAGAGTAATGAGGAACGTGGTGGAGGGAATGAAATATGTAATGAGGTGAATCTTGGAAAAATCCCTTGGATTTCCTTTCATTGGGTGTTTATTGTCTTCCCTAGAATCTAAAGAGAACACATTATGGCTTGCAATGGAGTGTTGGAGTTGATAGAGCCATGACAAAGATGACCAACCAATGCTAGAGCGATTTTTAATATGTGTATGATAAGACTTTGGGTGTTGTTCCACGTGAATATGTGTTTCAAGCCACTCGAATGTGTGTATATACATGAGTGGTCAGTGGGAGGCTCAATGGATGATTGAATCACTATGGTGATTGTGGTATAGATAATAAACCACCTGTGTAGGGAAATATGTGTCATTGTGGTGCTTGTTGAAGAGTTGATAAACCACCTCGATAGTAGATTGTATACCCCTATGGTGGTTACTATCAAAATATAATTGGTAAGCCACCTGGACAATGGATTCGACCTCCTAGGCTGAGTAATACCCCATTTGGACCTTGGGTGAAGCATTGTGAATGACTCAGAGGAGTTGGTGGGTAATTTTGGCACTTACTACCATATGGAAATCGATAAACCACCTAGACAATGTACTCCATCTGTTGAATATATGACCAAGCCCTTGGTGTAAATTTCCCTAAGAAAGCATCCCTACAAAATTTAGATTCAGATTGAGGGTGGTCAACTTCAAGAAACTTGCAGTGTAGTTAGCCTATGGTTGGGTGGAGAGTGAAAGTCCCCCCCCCCTAGCCTCAATCACCAACCATCTTAACACACAAAGATAAGTATAATGGTTTATGCATATTCGGATTATGGGATATGACATTCCTTGTTATGTTTTTTACTCGTGCATGGTCATGTATGTTTATGAATGATTGCTTAAGGTTCTCTGTTATGCTTATGAGACTGGCATTTTAGAATCACCCTCTCTTTAGTTTTTTTACTCACTGAAATTTCAGGTCCAAGATTACGGGCCTTGGGCCATATCACTAAGGGAGTTGGGTGCAGGAAGTCACCTCCATTTTTTTTGTAAACACGTCTAATTTGGTGTTTGTCTTCTTAGTTCTCAAATCAAAGGATGGAATAATTAATGTGCATTTATGTAAGAGATTTTGATCCAACCAACTAGTGCTCGAACCCTAGCCTGACAAAACCAAGAATAAGGTATGTTACAAAATGGTGCAGGGAAGCGATAATGGTTGGAACTTGGTCCATTTCACCCCCAATCCAATAGACCACCGGACTATGGGAGAATGGAGCGATTAAGCACACAAGTTGAATAGAGAAGTTAGTGGTCTCAGGGTGGAACCATGACCATTGAAACTTTTCCTATTGGACAACTGAGTTACCATGCCCCAAAAAGTTTGTGGATTGTTTGCATGGGAAGGGATGATCTGATGGTAAAACTAGACCAACTGGAAATTCACTGTCGGAAAACTAGGCCACTATAATTTTTTGAATGTTCACATGGGAAGGGTTGATTTGATGGTGGAACTAGCCCAAGTGGAACTTTTCCACCAGACAATCAGGCCACTAGACCCCCAAAAGAAGTTAGGAAGAGTAAAGGTGCAATTAAACCAATACAGTGTGACCTGGGTTAGGGGTGGACCTTATCAGGCCCTCAACCATCGAAATCGTGTGCTTTCCATCAACATAGCCATAACAAAGAAAGGTTTGGTCGATCTGGTGAGAAGTGTGTCAGGGGCAGGTTGATTGGCCTCATAAGCCATCGGGCCACTAGGTTCACAATAAAATCCACGTGGCAATAATGGAGTAGGGAGATCCCCGATCCAACATGATGTGGATCTCATGGGTTCCACCACAGTAAGTGACCTTGGCCTTTGACCATCTCAAAAAACAAAATATGTTTAATGACATACGACCCAACCCACCATATATAGCATGGCGCCTTATGAGCCTCGTGTTGATGATGTGGTGGTGTCACATAGGTTAGGTGAAGGTCATGTGGAATCCACATGGTGCCCTTGGGATTACGTGGCCTCTTTTAATAGGCCAAAACTTCTAACAAGAATAAATTCTGATCAAGGACTCAAATCAAGATAAAAATTATATTTCTTGAAATCTCTCAATGAGTTGAATGCAATGTTGGTATCGAAATTAAATTCTACAAAATTTCAAAAATGAGGATGTTATAACCCCATCTTCATAAAAGACCATGGATATTGGGTCAAACAAGTAACCATTCCACAACTCGGGATTCTTAAGGGGGTGGGAGTTGGTTAAAGAAAAACTACTAGAGACACCAATCCCCACAATTGCAAATGTTCATAAGCACTGACCTACTTCACTAAGTGCACTCGTTACTTTTTCATTCACAAAGGTTCACTCTCTTCTTTTTCCTTTACCAGGTTTGTTTGTTTCTTTTGCGTTCACTAAAGCTACTTCTCACAAAACAGGTTGTTTTTTCCCTTGTTGCCCACCAAAATGGGTAACCCCATAGGATAACTTTTATCTTATTCATGAAATCCAATCTGCGAGCCAGATAGCCAACAAACCTTGACAACCACCACTAGTTTATGATATGCCATATATCTCTGCCACTTGCATCAACCAATTGCTTCTCACCCATCCGGCATGAGCACGTGGAAAAAGGTGGGCTTCCACTCAAAAGGTACTTTGGTAATTTTGCAATTGAATGATTATATTGGTTTGTTCTTGGGAATTTAGTATGGATTGTGCGGCGATTTAAAAGATTGACCTTGACACCAATTGAAGTATGACAACTGATTTAGAGCTCTTATGAAGATTTTTTCAGCATGAGAGATTAGGGAGGGCTCATTACACCTGAGAATCCCCCAACACTAGAGCACATGAGGATACTTTGAGTAGTTGGAGACCCATCGAGACCACTTTGTGGTGCCCCATCTTAATCTTGGGAGCCCATAGTAGGCAATGAGGTGGATTTGAAGGCAAACCCTCAAATAATGGAGTTGAGATGATTATACACCACCTTGGACACCTCATCAACCTTGGACGTGTCATTTGGAGCACCTTCATTAGATGACATCAACCCTAAAGAGATGATGGCTCAAATGTGTGGGCTAATTAGGGCATGTTTGTATAAATTTAGTGGATTGGCCTATAACCCAAGTACATTGTCGCATCAAACTTGTTTTAGGGGCATTATTAGGCTAATCAATGGTCATCCTCCTCATATAAATAGAGGATAGGATTATTGTATCTCATCAACATCACCTGTGACATAATTTCATCCCTCTTAGAGATTTTGTCCTCTTGAATTCTTGTGGAGATGTGACTTTATGGTGTATTTTGGCATGTTGGAGCCATTTCTTGGCATTGGATATGTTATCTGGTATCAATAAAGGATTGTTCATGCATTTTATCTTGTAAGTAAGCTTTGTATTTGATAAATCTTTGATCTTATGTCTAATATATGTAATGAATTGATTGTCTAGGATTTTTGTATTCTACAATTTATTATTGAAGACGAATTGTATAAAATCTAGATAACATAATTGTATTTGTTACTCATGTATGAAATGGAAATGGAAATGGAAATCCCCATGGTGAATCTTTCGAATAACTCTCCCAAGTGACTCTGACCCCTCACAATGGTAATAGTTAGGGATTTGAGCTAGAGCATCAAAATTTCCTTACTCCTTACTAAGATTTAGAAAATATTTCACCTCCATAAACTTCATCATCCCAAGGGCTAGGAACTGGCCTTTTCATTTCAGCGATCGCTCATAAATGCATTCCCAAACTCCTTTTCTCTCTCATATTTCTGATTTCGCCCCCCTTAAGGTCAAGTTGCTATCTAAGGTTGGGGTGTGAGTTGACCTAAAAGTGGAGTATTGGCTCATGGAAGGATTTTGTTAGCATTTAGAAAGTTTCTATTAGTTGTAGGAGAGAAATTCCCTAGGTAACATTTTCACTCCAATTTCTGGATTGAAGGCTAGCCCCTTCAATCTAGAGAGGGCTCTCTCTGACATTTACACTATGGCTACATATTTAGATAGGTTGTATTGATGTAGGGTTTGGTTGGGCCTGAAATCAATAGTTCATTAGATGGTGGAGTCAAATAGCTAGGTTTAGATAGGTTTACTAAGATAACTTGTTGTCTAATCGGGATTGATAAAGGCATGGTGGATATTAGATCCTAGACCTTTTCCATTTGTTGTAGAGGGATGAAGAAAAAGAAGAAAATTCTACCACTATAGGGCATGCACAATGAATCCTAGGGTGGTTTCAGAATATCAGGATGGGAACCTTTGAAAACTTAACTCAGAGCATCAAAACAAAATGAATTCTGAATTAATTTATCTTTTCCAAACATTCAGAAAGAATGCATTCATGAGATTATTAAAGGAGAAAATGAAAAAACACAGAGATACATACTAAAGCCAACTATCTCATGGATATTTATATCGCTGGTTAGAATCTATTGATCTTGGAAAATGAAATAACTAAAGAATTCAAACACACACAGACAGTGACTATGTTTTTATGAAAAACCAACCCTTTATTCATATTCTTCATGGAATATATAGAAAATACAATAGATTTCAGCTCCTTGAAGTATGGTAGAAATAATTACAAAATATTTATAATATTTGAGAGTTTAATTGAAAAAAGTCACAAACTCCCTATCCTCTAAGCTATTCTGATCACTAATCTGGTACATAATCACTAGGCAAAACATAGTACAAGGTTGTTATACACTCCTGCTGCTAGTATCCTGGAAGAATAACAATTTATCTTCTGCAAGATAGGATAGGGTGATGAGGCGCATCAATAGGTAAACTATACGGGTCACAATGCCACTCTCCATCTTATTAAAATTGATTTTTCTCACATTTATTTACATTTATAAGAAGAGGGTGGTAGCTTTGAGGACTGCAAAAGTAATATTTTCCCGATTGGAAAAGTCATGAACCGAAAATTATCCTTCCAACAGATTGAACCATCTATCTATGGTGTCTATGTCTATCTAGCCTTCAAAAATGGGAATATCAAAGTTGACTTGTACCTTAAAAAGAGTGGCACCTCCAGTGTGGCTCTTGGATGAAGATGCGTCGTCTGTGGGTAGCCATCAAAGAATCTGGGAAAATTTATCCATTATCATGTTTCTTTGTGGCTCCAGGGCTTCCTCGAGCAATATTTTGAAAGGATCTCTTGCTCCCTCATCTTTTTTTTCTTCCGCCATGGGAGGTCGTCCGGGTTTGCAAAGATGGTGTTGCAAAGCTTCAACCAGTTCGAGCCCTAACTCCTTATACCCTAACCTCATTGCGGACATGCAAAGAAAAACAGAGAAAGAGAAGACCAATCTAGTACCATTGATGCAGACTTATGCAAGAACACAACAAAATACATATATAAACCTAAACAAAGAGATGCAACATAAATAAATCTTCATTTCATTAATATCAAAAGCTTATAGATGCTTACAAGCAAAATGGAAATATACTAGCACAAGCGATGGTAGCTTATCTCTAAGAAGAGATGTGGCGACTACATGCCTCTGAAATATCTTACAATGAGGCGTAGTGGCCTTTTTATCACTGAGAAACAATGGGAAACTCTAATCATCCAAAAAACTAATCCTAGGAGATGAAGCGCCAAAAGCTTGTGGGTCTCATTAGGGTTAGTTGGAACGTCAATTCCCGAGGTCATAAATTTGGCATACAATCTCTGAAAAGAAAGTAGTGATCCGATTTGACACTTTTTTAGTCTCTATTTTCTTGAAAACAACTTTTAGGACCTCTAAACGGTTTCAAAAGTTTAGGACCCGAAAAAACTACTAAAAATAGTAAGTTGTACTATAATCAAGGAAACTTAAAATAAATGGTGGGGGTCCAGTTGGAATAGGTGGGTGGCCACCAATATCCACATAGATCAATCCTCACCCCTTAGGAGGCAATGGTACCCATTGCATTGATTGGCTCCATGAGATGGGGAAACTTCCGCTGAACTTGGTCCTTGGTGAGCCACTTGCCTTGGTGAAGGAGTTAGCTTGGTTTAACAACTCGATATAGCTGGACCCTCTGCTACCGAGTGTTCTTGATCTGGATTTAAATAGGAACGCAATAAATTACAGATATAACATTAAATACAGCGATACAATAGCAATAATATTTCACTTCATTAATGTAAAATACTGAAATATGCTTACAAACAGAAATGGAAATAAACTAGCTTGGATGATGGTAGCTTATCTCTAAGGAGAGATGAGGCGGCTACATGCCTTTGAACTAACTTACAATGAGGCTCAAAGGCCTATTTATTGTTGAGAAACAATGGGCCCCGTTTTGGGTAAATTGGTACATCAACTTCCCCGGGTCGTAACTTTAGCATACTATCTCTGTTTCATGCGCACAATACCTCGTTAGAAAGATCTATCTGAGGACAACAACTTTGGGATGAGAAACATCAATCCATGGCCCTGTGTTGCTACCAGATTTCCCAAAAAAATGTCATTTATGGCCTTAAAACGGCTCTTAAAGTTCAAGATCTGAAAAACTGCTAAAAATAGTAAACTGTGCTACTATTAAGGAAACTAAAAGAGACAATAGCGGGGGTCCAAGTGGGATAGGCGGGTGGCCACCAATATCCACCTGGATCATTCCTCCCCCTTTAGGAAGAAATGGTCCCCATTGTGTTGAGTTCCTCCATGAGATGAGGAAACTTCTACTAAACTTGGTCCCTGGTGAGCCAATTGCCCTGGTGAAGGAGTTGGCCTACTTTGATGACTAGATACAGTTGGATCTCCAGCTGGCGAGTGTGCTTGATCTGCATGTCCATGATCTGATTAGTTGCAGCTTGTTCCATCCAATCTGGATTTAACTCTGTTGGTGTGAGTTGTAGTGCAATGTCGGATGTGTCTAGTAATGGTGGAAAGTATGGTCGAAAGCAGTCCACATTGAACACTGGGCGTAGGCCAAGGAATCGGGGAATGTTGAGATCAAATGCATTATCTCCCACAGCCTTGGTAATGGTTTAAGGACCATATCGGAGTGGTCTAAGTTTTCGATAGGCTTTGGTAAGGCGTTCATTTTACAAATGCAACCAGACTTTGTCGCCCACCTGAAACTTGTGTGGCACCCAATGTTGATCATGTCGCTGCTTGTACTTGGCATTTGATTTCTCTAGAATGTCGTGGAACTACTGGTGGATATGTTGGATGTGCTCAATGAAGTTGTTTGCCTTATTTGTTTTGGACTGGGCATGAGCTGAATCTGCCTGAGTAGCTGCAAATGGCATGGACACATCAATGGGACATAGAGGTTGGAATCCCAAGCCCACCTGAAATGGGTTGTGGCCAATCGAGCTGTGGAGAGCCTAGTTATAGTTGTGCTGAACATAGGGGAGGTTCTCATCCCATGTGCATGGATTCTTTGAGTTGTACATGCGTAGAATGTGTACGATCATCCTATTGACAACCTATGTCTGGCCATCAGTCTGGGGAAGGAAGGTTGTGGAGTTAGTGAGTTTGGTGTCCAGCATCGACGAGATACTAGACCAAAATGTACCGAGAAACCTGTTGTCCCGATCTAAGATGATAGATTGTGGGATCCCAAAATGTACCCACACTCATTCAAAGAAGAGTTTAGCAGTGGCTTCTCCTATGATATTCTTCTTGCAGGCTACCATAATGGCCATCTTTGAGAACCTATTGATGACCACAAAAACACAGTCGTTTGCATGCTTAATAGAAGGAAGGCTTGACATGTAATCCATGGAGATGGATTCCCAAGGTCGACTTAGCGGTAGGCAATGGATTATATAGGCATTGCTTCTTGATGGTCGGTTTGGCAATGGTGTAGGCAGTGCAAGATTTGATGTACTTCCCGACATCGTGTCGAAGCTTTGGCCAATAGAAATACTTTTGTAGTACTACCATCATTTTCTTGACCCCGAAATACCCAGCAGCCTGACTGTAATGTGCTTCCCAAATTATCTTGGCACGCTCGATTGAAGGAACACAAACGTGACCCAGGTGGCATAACAAGGCATCCTAGAGGTGAAATTCTGGAACATGTTAACCCTCAAAGAGTGTCTGGTATGTGTGGCTGAATTCTGGGTCAATTTTGTAGAGAAGTGGCTAATTAGAAGTCTCGTGCCCACAAGAGTTGAGCACGGTGCTTAACGCCATGATCGGTGGTTGACTGAAGCAATCTACAACATTAGTGGTGCTACCCTTCTTATACTTGATATTCAAATGGAACTGTTGCATGTATGTGGACCACTTCTGATGGCAATCATTTTGCAACTTCCCTTGCATCTGTATGAACTGCAGAGGTGAGTGGTCTATGTGGATGACCGTTTCCTTCCCCAAAATGTAATGCTTCCATTGTCGGCAAGTCTGCACAATGGAATACATCTCTTTGTCATAAGAGGGATACTTTCGAACTATGTCTGAGAGTGTCTCACTGTGATATGCCACTAGATGCCTGTATTGAGTAAGGACTGCCCCAATAGCATAGTCAAAGGCATCTATCTCAATCTCAAATGGTTGTTGTAAGTCTGGTAATGCGAGCATTGGTGCCCAGCAGAGGCGATGTTTCAACTCTGTGAATGCCTTTTATTGAGATTCAGACCAAAAGAATTTTATTTTCACTCCTCCCTTGGTGACTTCACTCAAGGGCCAAGTGATATGACAAAATCCCAACAAAAACTTGCGATAGAAGTTGGAAAGACCCAGAAAGCTGCGGAGCTCTATGAGAGTGGTTGTAGATGGCCAATCCTGAATGACTTGGATCTTGGCTGGATCCACATGCACCCCCTGTTCATCAATAATGTGTCCCAGATACTGAACTTGGGTCATGCCAAAAGTGCATTTCTCCAAATTGGCACATAACTTGTGTTGTCGCAGTGTTTTGAGAACCTATTGGATGTGGTGGAGGTGCTCTTCCCAACTCTGACTGAAGATCAGGATGTCATCGAGGTATAACACTACAAATGAGTTGGCGAATGGCTGCAAGATGTCATCCATTAGCCTCATGAAGGTTGTAGGAGCATTGGTCAACTCAAAAGGCATAACCAACCATTCGAAAAGGCCCTCCTTGGCTTTGAAGGCAGTCTTCCACACATTAGAGGGTTCGATTGGTACCTGGTGATATCTTAACTTCAAATCAATCTCGCTGAATTATTTTATCCCCTTCAGTTGATCCAAAAGGTCATCAATCCATGGGATCAGGTACCTATTTCGAACAGTGATATTCTTCAGCGCCCAATAGTCAATACAGAATCTCCAAGTCCCATGCTTCTTCGGTACCAACATGATGAAGCTCCCACAGGGCGATGAACGCGGTCAGATGTAACCTTTCTGTAGCAAGTCCTAAATCTGCCTCTTGATTTCATCGTTCTCCATAACAGAGCGTCGATAGATTGGTCCATTGAGCAGTGGAGCACCTGGGGTCAGATCAATGGAGTGCTTGACCTAACAATGCAGAGGAACCCCTGCGAGGGAAGTGAAGATGTCCTCGTACTCCTCCATGACCTTGTCCATCTGTAGTTGTTGTGCGTAGGGGCCCTGTTTGGAGGTTGCGACCACCGTCTTCTTCTTTCCTTGAGGGCGTATCATCAAGAAAACAAATTTCCCAGTTTTGGAAATGAGCTTACTGCATTGTTTTGCAGGAACTAAAGAGATGGTGATAGGTGTTGCTACCTTCAATATCATGTACAACTTATTTCCCAAAGTAATAATAACAGCACGAGGCCTTGACTCTGTTAGTGTCAGTCTTTCCAGCCTTCCTCCGGTGATCAAATATGATCTTACAAAGTGGTCTCAGAGTGTCAAGGTCAAATTTTGTCATTTCAGGGAGTCTTCAAGCAAAATTTGGTCACTAGGCATTAGGTCTAGGGTTTGTTTTCACTCTTTTCAAAATTGTCCAAATGTTGGTCCATGTCAGCATTCAGCTGAGTCTATCATCATTCAAAAGGTTTTTATCATCATGTTAGGTTCCATTGGGTCATTTGACACCTTGAAATCACTTTAGTTGCGCCTAGGCAAGGTTCATTTCCCTCTCCTAGGTTTTGAAGGCAATTTCTCTTGAATGGTCAAATCATTAGAAAAACTTGTATCCAGATGTTCATACCTTCCCCTATCCTTCATGTACCTTATTAAACACTTCCCATCACTGAGATCCCCCAAATTCCTCATTTTTGCACAAACCCTAGTTTCTTGCCACAACTTGGCAATTTTCTAGGCTAGGC